>WSXT02073134.1:0-12233 GCA_011762715.2 Neuroterus valhalla
AAATTTTCAAAAATCCTTTGGACCCTAAATGTCTCTTATATAACACTATAATTTCACAAAGTTTACTCTAAATCGATTGACCACTTGCAGATCCTGATATTCCTGACGAATACTGACCCACGTATGTTTTTGTAACATAGTTCCATTCCAATATCCATTACAGTGCAATACCACAAAACCTTTATTATCACGAAACAAATATACATCTAATGATAAAGATTCCAATAGTATATATTTATCTAAAAGATTATCAAGTTTATATGAATTCATTCTGCAAATAAAATAAATAAATCAAATAATATATGTATAACATATAATAATAAATATGTGAATAAATGAATGAATAATATTTATTATTATTCAATACATCAAATAATAAAGTTTTTTTCGATAATTATCATCCAATATCCATTACGAATTTCAATAGTATAATTAAATATACCAATGTTATGAATATATGAATTTATTTTGCAAAAAAAAATGAATTATGGCAATTTCAATTGGACGATTCTGCATTAAACAAGTTAATTAAATTACTGAACAAATCAATACTGGATATATGCGTCATTAGATTGATGACTTGTTTGTGCAGTAACATACGTTACAACAGTTACGTATATTAACGTATCTAATACGTATTACGTATAAGTATTACGTATTATATACGTGTAAGATAGTAAATATACAGTGAAATATTGTACTGTATTTTTTGAAAACAGAGAAAGTAAACAAATATTGGGGTGGGAGGATCATCGAAAGAAAGGAAGTGAAGGCGAAATCTTATATGGAGTTCGTAAATATGAAAGGAAGCTTTTGAAGAAGTTGGCGTGGATACTGCACTTTCGATAGGGTATGGAAAAAGGAGGGGATCGCTAGAAAAAGGAAAATAGGGGTTTGGAGTACCAATAGTGAAAAGAGGTAAATGGACAGGAGTTACAGATAATTGACATTCAAACTATCATGATAAATATATTGGACGAACGTTTGAGAGAGGTATAAGGGAGAGTTTATTGGTAAGGAAAGCAGTTGATAAAGCTACAGAGTTTTGGGAGATAAAAAGAGGTTTGAGAAAAAAAGAGGGATATATCTTCAGTGAGACAAAAAGTAAAGTTGGATCAGGAAAAAAAATTAAGAATAGTTTTGGATTGGTTAGTGATATAGAGCAAGTGTTTCCCTCTACTCCTTCTGTACGATAAGAGATTATTGGATTGAGGAGTAGGTATAAAGGCAGATACTAAATGAATAAGGAAGAGGGATTGGATATCAACAAGAATCACTCGATTGAGACTCAAAAATAAATTAAAATCTGCAATCTTTTGGGAAGAGGTAAGGAGTAGACAGGATAAAATATGTACGGAATGAGTGCAGGACATGAAAAGAGAATGTGAGAGGATGGAAAGAGAATAAGAAAATTCTAGTCGAGGAGAACCCGAAAGAGAATGGATGGAGAAGGAGGAGAATCTAGAGGAGTTGAGGAGAGAAAATCAGGAAATATGAAAAAGGTAGAATAGAAATCAAAAGCGAAAAGTAATAAGGGTGAAGGAGGAAAATATGAGAGAATGAGTCTTTTATATTCTGACTTACGCTTGTGTATTTCGCAGGTCGAAGAGACTTATTTGGATTTTATTTAACAATAATTTTAATTTTTAACTTCTGGCTGCAACCCCGCAGAGAATGACTAAGTGTGGAAAATTCTTTCTATTTATTCAGTTCTGCAACGTGAAATACGGCACGATTTTTGAAAAGCAATCCATAAAAAAGCCAACAAAATGCATAATACTTTTCCTCTTCCTATAAATCAACAAACTATTTTTGGAACAGAAACATTTCGAAGCAGTAAATGATAATAAATTATATTTTGGAGATGCTGAAAATTCGAAAGAAGTGAATAAATAAATGATTTGTTGATAAAGAGATTATAATTGTATTTTAACAAAAAGTCGTATCTTCTCGAGAAAATCTCAGTTATCTACCTATAATAAGAAGTTCCTTATGATCATGTTGATTTCGGATTGATGAAAATGCATTTTTTACTGAAAAGGAAATATTTTTCAATCAAACAGGCATTTTCTTATATTTTGAGTTTCTGAACCTAATTTCGAACATTATGAAAAAAACTTCTAAAACAGAATGAAATCGACGGAAAAATAGAAATGTTAAAGTTACTCATCGAATCGTCTATCAAATAGATAAATTTGCAAAGAAAAATTGAAATTTCTACAAAAAAACCCAAATCTTCATCGGAATACCTGCGTTTTTGAACATTTAGTGGAATCATCAACTTTCGGAGGATATATTTCTGACTAGGAATGAAAAATTCAAATTTTCGAATAAAAATAATATATTTAACTTAATGAAAGATTATTGTTCATAAAGTAGTTCAATTTACAACTGAAGGGGTGTACTTGGGGAAACCAATTCCAGAATTCTTCACCTTTCTGATTTCCTATTTTCACTCTGAACCTGATCTCCACAAAGATATCTTTTATTCTTTCTATCAGCCCTTCCTCCACTAATCTCTCTCTCTCATAGCCTGATATAGTACCCTCCTGTTTACTGAGTCAAACGCTGCTTTGAAATCTACGAAAAGCGCCACCAGTTTTCCTCTCTTTCGGCCCAGATTCCTATCCACTAAGTAGTCTAAGACGTAAATATTATCCGTTGTCCTCATTCCTTCCCTGAAGCATATTTGGTTGTGTGGAATCCTTCTCCTTCCTTCCGCCTGTCTTTCTAACCTTCTCCTCAGTACTTCTGCATATATTCTGTATCCCACTGACATGAGTTTAGTTCATCTAAATTCCTCTACCTTCTTACTCTCTCCTCTCTTCAACAACGGCATTCAACTAAACGTCCTCCATTCCTCCGACCATCTGGCATCTCCCAAAACTCTACTCCATACTCTCTATATCTATTCTCCCACTTCTCCCCCAGCATACTTCAGCACTACATTTTCCATGCCATCCTCACCTGTTGGTTTATTCTTTTACAGCCTATCAATTGCCCCATTCCCCTCCTCTCAGCTAATCTCATTCTCTTCTTCTCTTTCTCTGTCTATTACTTCTCTCTCTTCATCCCTTATCCACTTGTCCTCCCCTCTCGACAAACCTTCGAAATATCGTGTCCACTCTTTCATTTTAATCTCTTCATTCACGCCCTTTCTTCCTCCTCTTTCTCTATTTATCACCTTCTACTCCCTGCTTCCTCTACCTCTTTCATGTATCTTTCCTTCTCTTCATGCTTTTTGTCTTGCAACATTTTCATTCATCATTATAGCGTCCCACTTCTTCCTTTCCTCCCAGAATAATCCCTATTCTTTTCCCACCCTTGGTCAGGTCTTGTTTCTTCTCACTCCTCCTACGTAGCAATTCATTCTTCCCATTAACTCTTTCCTCACCTTCTTTTGTCCTTTCACTAAACCTTATCTCACGGTTCCTTCCCACTTATTTTACTTCCTTCTCACCTCATTTTGATATCACCATATTGATCCCTTATCGAATGCAAAAACGGTATAAACTCACAAAAGCTTTGAGACTAGGTTGGGGACATTTTTTCCTTTTTCAATTTTGTCCCAACAATCTAAATTTTCTAGTACGTAATTCGAATCGTCAACCAATAATATGAAGTTCTAGCAGCAGACTTGATTTTTAGCCTACCAATTTTTTTTCGGATGTTTGAACTATTGTAATAAAAATACAAGCTATATATGTACAAAAGTGTCAAATCAGCAACTTGAAAATGGGATTCTTAATTGAAAAGAAAATTTTTTACCAGGAAGCTATAAATTCAGAAATGATTTCCTCCCCTGAACTTTTATTAAAAAATTCTACAAAAAAAGATAATTTTGAGAGCCGGATCTGGATATTCCAAATAATAATCTGTTGGAATAGTTACGCAATCGAAGAACAGCTTCTGAATGGAAGTCATCGGAAAGACCGGCTTTGCAATAAACTTTGATATCTCCGTAAAAGTTACTATCTATTCTTCAAAGGGCATTGAATTCCATTCGGAAAAAATTCGATTAAGGAAGTCTTTCAAATGCTGATTGGAATGCACTCCATCTTAAGGCGGCGTTCCTCGATTCAAAAAGGAAATGAGAGGAATGAGAGGAATTGGATATTTCCTTTATGGAGCTTTATTTAGCAGAACGACAACGGACTACCAATTAATAATTTCAAAAAAAAAGAAAGGAATTTGGACAATATTATTATTGAATGAGATAAATTTTCAACGTTATTGCAGAGAATTTTTCAACAACAAAAACAAACTTTTAAGGAAATGAAAATATTCCTGAAAAACTCTTTGCTTTTTGAGCTCAAGAAACGATTTATCGAGATAACGTTTGATTCTTGAAAGCATCTACATATTATCCTAACAAATGAGGTTATCTTCTACTAAATTGATGTTGAAAAAAAATTGGAGATTTTCAAGCAAAGGTAAATTTTTATGCTGAATCCATAAGCATTTAAGACAAAAAGACGAGCTTCATACGAAAATTAGAAATTTCTTTTGTAAAGTATCATTTTTCAACAAAAAAGAATAATTTCTGGAAATATTTTACTATTTGAAGAATATCCTACTTTTTTACATCTGGTTGAATGATCTGCCAAAATAGTTGAATTTTCGAAACGAAATATGTATTCCCAACAAAGAAGGTAATTTTTGATCACATAGTTAATTTTGCTACCCATTTGTTGAATTTTTAACCCAAAAATATTATCCTGAAAAAATGAAATTATTAGGTATTAAAGGTTCTTATATTGGAATGAATCTTACCATTTTCAATTTCCTAGCTTAATACCCTCCATTATAGTTTAAATGTCAACCAACCATATGAATCTCAAAAAATGAGGGTATTTTTCAAGCAGTTAGTATCAGGCGTTTAACAAAAATGTGTAATTAGAACTCAGAATTGAGTTTTTTTAACGGAAACTCTAATTTTTTACCAAATAGTTCAATATTTATGATTATTGATAAGAATGAATCGTCATATTTATTTTTAACGTAAAATGTAGTTGTAGCCATATAGCTAAGTATGCTTCTAAATTATTATACTGTCAATACTACAGAATCATCGGTTTTCGAAATTTCCGCATTTTCTTTGCGATTTTAATTTAATTGATCTAATTATTCATTAAAAACATGAATCAGTCAGGGGAAGTGGTAAAATTATTATTGATATTTCCTAGTCCCTTCCCTCAGTCATTGAAACGTATTTTCCTAGTGAGAAGCCGAGGAAGAAGTTTGAGGTGTCACCAATCACTCCTGTGACTTTTGTGAATCTAGTTTCGGCGTTCCGATGTGAAAACAACCAAGTGCTGTGACCCTACAGGCGCCGCACACTGGAGATATAGCAATACTTCCGTTCAAAACTACCTACAGGTCGCAAATCTCAACCAAACCAAACAAAATAAAACCAGAAATGTTTGTAATTAAATATCAAAGAGAATCAAGAAACCAAGTTTTTAAAAATGAATTGTTTAAACATTTTTTTCATATCAAGTATGGCGAAATCTAGTTCTTTGAAAACTTTATTACATAACACTCTGTGAATATAAAAATTTCGAGTCATAACCTAGATAAACAGTATAGAATTTAAGGAGTTTGATTCATAGATGATTTTAAATCAGCCATAAGTTTTGCAAAATAAATTTCTTTGAACAATTTGTTTGAATGAATAATTGCGCATTTTAATTTTTCTGCAAAATAAATTCTAAAATCTAATTCTACAAATGCAACAAATGTTAAATAAGGGTTTCATTCATGCGCTAATTTCAAGTTTGCTTTTACTCTTGCGAAGAAAAATTGATAAAATAAATAATTTCTTCTACATTGATTTTAAATTTATAACAAATTGTATTTTCGAATAGGAACTATCTTTATATCTTATTGGATATGAACAAATGTGTTCTCAGCATTGATTAAGTTGTTTTGAATTATTTTGTTTGAACGAATAAATCATTTGATCACTTATTCTGTAAATATTTTATGCATTTCATATTGAATTTAAAAAATTCAAATTCCGTATCTTTAATTTTATCTCATTTATTAATCTATACATTCTCATCATAAGGAGAAGGTATTGGGTTTATGTGAAAATAGACCTAGCTATTTTGGATAAAAAATGAAAGAGGGGGAGCATTTTGAACATTTTTTTGGACTTTTTTCCCTAGACTCAAAAGTTTCAAGTACGGTTTCTTGTAGTAAGTAAAAAATGAAACAACAAAAAGAAAGTCAGAGAAAAAAATGTTTCTTCATGAGAGCCCTACAAGATGGTGAATACAACTTTTCGAATTTTCTCAAAAGTTCGGAAATTCCCATTTTGATCGCACGAAAAAAAATGAAAAAAAATCTGCCCGCTGCGCGGGCACATTCTCATCGCGCGCTTCGCGCGCGGCTCGCTTCGCTCGCAAGTTAGAGCGGACCTAGGGCGCGCGTCTTTCGGATCTCGCGCTTCACGCTCGATGGTAATCTTACCTCGCGCTCCGCGCTCGGTTATATATTAACCTCGCGCTATGCGCTCGGATTTTGCACCTCCCTACAGTTTTACATAGAGCTTGTGAACTCAGAAGCGAAATGTCTACTACCTTAATTTGATGAGTGTGAGTTCTCTTTTGTTAGAGCTTCTCCAGCTTTAACGAATACATTCCCATCGCGTGTCTCGTGCTGCACACTCGATCGCAATTTGTCCAAAGCAGTAGAGAAGTTTTGTTGCCTAATTTTTTTCACATGTTGTGTAGTTTTTCTAGATACTTAATAATTAATTTTATTTCTACGATTGAAACAAAAACCACGCGTCCAATGGGAAAAATTAAAAAAATTTTAGAGATATTCTTTTGGGTTGAATAACTACAGTTATTCACAGTTAATCGTGAAAATAAGATATCAAGATCTTAAGTGAGAACTTATACAAGAAATTGCGCAAGAAATATCAAAAGAACCATAGTAGGTTCTTATGGAAGTTCTTACAGGCGGTTTTCGTTTCACATAGTTACCATGATGGATAAGCTCTTGTACAAGAACTTATACAAGTTCTTGTATAAGTATATATGTATAAGTATGTATACAGAATATGAAAAATAAAATGAATGAATAAAAAAGAATGAAAATTAAATAAAATAATAAAATAAAATAATTTATTTAATTTTTTTTTAATAATTCAAAATTTGGTTGAACATATGTGTGTGTATATAAACATGTATATATATATATTTATACATATATACTTATACAATAACTTGGGTAAGAAACGCCAGAAACTACTTGTCCTATCAAAAAGTTAACTTTACCAAATTTGTAGATCTTTTTTTGGTGCGCAAGTTTAGTATCGAGTATACAGACACCAACGACGACGACAACGATGACAACAGACAGACAGACGCCAACGTAAAAACTATTCTTTCGGAATCAGGAGGTCTCAAAACGTGGACATTTCATAAATTCCGCGAAAGTCAATTTTCACATAAAACCAATACCTTCTCATTAGGATGAGAATGTAAGAATCTGTGAACTCCATAAATTTCGAAAGAATGATCATATTCGATCGTGCTTTGGCACCTATTTTGAGGGCCCAAAAATAGAAGAGGGGGAACATTTTGAAAATTTTTTTGGATTTTTTTTTCCAAGACTTACAAATCGTAAGAACAGCTCCTTGTAGAAGGTAAAAAGTTAAACAATTTATACTAATGATATTTTTTAAAAGAAAAAAAATTGTCAGAGTTGTGGAATTTTCAAAATTCGAAAATATTTTCGGGAGCCCTCCAGGATGATCTTGACAACTTTTCGAGTTTATAGAAAAAAAGAAAATTCAAATTTTGGTAGCACAAAAAACAATGAAAAATAGAGAGATGCATTTTTTAGTCAAACTATGCAAGCTACGGGAATATATATATGAACTAAAATTACTCGCCAAAAAAAGATCTACAAATTTGATCAAATTAAGTTTTTGATAGAACAAGTTGTTTTTGCTTCATCAATAAAAAACCGTGAAAAATGAAATCAAAAATTGAATTTCTAGGAAAACTACACAACATGTTAAAAAAATTAGGCAAAAAAACTTCTCTACCTTGGACAAACTTTGATCGAGTGCGCAGCACGAGCCACGCGATGAGAATGTATTCGTTGAAGCCAGAGAAGCTTTAACAAAAGAGAATTCACACTCATCAAATTAAAGTAGTCGACATTTCGCTTTTGAATTTAACAAGCTCTATATAAAACTGTAGAGAGGTAGAAGGACCGAGCGCGGAGCGCGAGGTGAGATTACCATCGAGCGCGAGATCCAAAAGACGCGCGCCGTAGGCGCGCACAAACTTGCGAGCGCAGCGAGCTGCACGCGAAGCGCGCGATGAGAATGTGCCCGCACAGCAGGCAGATTTTTTTTCTTTGTAATTATTTGATCACTTCTGATGGTTAAAACTTATAAATTAGGAGTGCGAATCTCAGAATAATTTTTTTCTTTTTTATATAAATGGATAGTTCTTAGTCCTATCCGTATGGGAAAATGTTTCAAAAACCATAGGGATTCCGGGGTAAAACCAAACGTTTTGAAAACTTTTTTAAAACGTTCCATGGCAAACGTTAAAACATTTCTAAATTTTGGTGAAGCAAAGTTTGCAAAACGTCGGTTACTCCCGCACATTTTTGATACTTTGACTAAGCAAAAATTTCTATAAACGTTCTGAAAACATTTGATAAACGTTATAACAAGTGAAATTTAGGCAAACTAAATTTCCAAACGTCTCTAGAACTTTTGCGAGTCATTCATCAAACGTTTATCCAACGTTTACATAACATTAATCTAACGTTTGAAGAACGTTCGCCAAACGTTTCTCAAACTTCTTCTGAACGTTTACTAAATTCATTTCAAACGTTTTCCAAATGTTTTGGGAACGCTTGAAATACGCGTTGAATTTTCAGTCACTCGAAATTTTATCGGGCAAACATTTTGAAAACGTTCGTAGAACGTTTTTGAAAAGTTTTTTTGACTCGAGTCTAAAAAATCAGCAGATGTATCCAACGACTTCGAAACGTTTTCCTCATCAAAAATTCCAAACGTTTTTGATTTGCCAGAAAACGTTCAAAAACGTTTGCAAAACGTTAGTGTATTAATTGAGTTCTGCATTCGGGATTTCTGAATGAGTGCGAAAATGATCAAATATGGTTTTCGGATTTCGAAGTATTAAGGCTTGTGGTTTTAAAGAAGCATTTTCAAATAGTGTAGGAATCATTGATTTATTGTTTAAGAGTTGAAAATTATTTTATGTTTTACGGGTATAGGGTTTATGGTTTCAGAGTCTATGGATTTATTGTTCATGGGTTTAGGGTCTATGGGTTTAGGGTATATGCATGATTTTTCCAATATATTTCAAATAATTCATTAATTGTTTACGCTATAGTTTAAACGAATTAATTTGAAGAATATTTGGCTTCGTTAGTCTCTTTGAAATTGATTTTCAAACATTTCTGTCTAATTTTCTTTTTGATTTTGTTTAGATTTTCGATCTGAAGGTGGTTCCAATCATACCGTGAACGGTATGTTCGAAAAATGGAATTTTTGTAACTTTCCGAATTGAACGAGGAAATTCTCACTGCTCACAGGAACAATTAATTATAATACTAAAGCAGACAGTGGGATAAGGGGTAAATGCAGAAGCTTTGGACCTGCTTCGTCTAGTAGTGGGTTCAATTTACATCTCGCACTCTGAAGAGGTTAGGTAAACGAGAGGTTGGTAAATATAGAGGAAGGGTGTTATGTAAAGACTCTCAAACTCGTTGAAGATTCAGAGTAAAAACAAATATTCAGTAATCTTCATAGTTGTAGTTGTGTATTTATTTATTTTTCCATTCTCTTTTCCAAATGGAATATATTATTTCCTGATTCATATCGAGTCACACGTAACAATTCTCACCTGAGATTCCTGATTAGAAATTTAACATTCGGGGATAATTTTACTTATAGACCATTAATATGAGGATTCCAGAAAAATAGTGGATTTTGCACCAGGAATATGGATTCTTGACACAAAAGGTAATTTTCTACCAACTTGGTGAATTTCCCATCGAATTGTTACATTCTCATGCTAGAAATATCAGTTTTCTACTCAAAAGTTAAATTTTTACTCATAAAATATTTTTTGTACCAGCAAAGTTGTTTATTAAACAAATAATAAAATCTTCAATTAGAAAGGGGAATGTAGTCAGGGTTGGGACACTTCTAGACTTTCCTCTGTAGCTTTTGATGTAATTTGAAATTGGTCCTAGTTTATGCCTCTTATAAAAGTAGAGTCGAAAACAAGAAAGTTTTTCATTGAACAAAGCAACTCACTCTATTAAAAAAAAGTTATTAACAAAATGAAAAAAAACAAAAAATTTAGTTAGGGTTGGGACTCGTAGTCAGGGTTTGGACACTGGTAAAAATCTGCGGGATTTGTGCGGAAATAATTTCTTTTAACTAAAATGGGATTATACTGTTTATTTATTCAATAATACAGACTTCCGACGAAAAAAATGATTTTCCTGGTTGAAGAAAAAAATGACATGTCTCAACCCTGACAACAAAGATATCCCAACCATGACTACAAGCACCATTTGATATCACTTTACTCCAGAGACAAGCAAGTAGGAATTTCAACTTTTCACTCACGGAACTTTTTGAAGGGCATCTACAAATTAGAAATATATACCCACTCTCGCATTGACATGTTTCCCCTCGGAGTTTTAAGGCAATCACGAGGAACCAGCCAAAACTTTTCGAGGTATCCAAAATTAAACGACAAAACAGTACTTCAATCAAGCAACCTCTGACACGAGCGATGCACGAAAAAGGTAAAGGTTACCAAAAGGAGTAATACTATGCTATGGCACAGATGGCGGGAAACGTCTTTTTCAAAATATAGTGTCCTTACCCTGACAGCGTCTCATCCCTGACGACATTCCCCTGCATTTTACCAGATAGTGACATTGTTAACCAAAAAAAGGTTCGCTTGACCAGAAAGACTAATTTTCCACCGAGGGAACAACAAATTATAAATCATATAGTTAAGTAAGTTCTTTGTCAAATATTTAGACCATTGGAGAAAATAGCTAAATGGTCACCAGAGTTGAAAACTCAACCCAATAGTTGAATTATAAAGAGATGTAATTTTATCGACCAGGGTAGATAACATTCAGAAAAAGATGGAAAGAATGCAGACTACTTGTCAGAGATCCATTCATTGGACGCCTGAGAGATCCCTTAGTGCGTATGAGAAACGTTTCGGCAACACATCGGTTACCCTTATTAATCGATTTAAAAGTGTGTAATCTCAATTCTAAAAGTATTGGAATGATATTCGAGGAGAAAATGGTGTGAACAGTACAATAATATGCTGTATTTTTTAAAAACATAGGAAGGTAACGAATATTGGGGTCCATCTACTGACCTCACTGAAAACATAGTACCCAATATTCGTATATGTACTGACCTAACTAAAAACATAGACTTTACTATCTATGCACTGACCTAACTGAAAACAGAGACCCGAATATTCGTCTATGTACTGACCTAACTAAAAACATAGACTTTACTATCTACGCACTGACCTAACTGAAAACATAGACCCCAATATTCGTCTATGTACTGACCTTACTGAAAACATAGACCACAATATTCGTCTATGTAATGACCTAACTAAAAACAATTACCCCAATATTCGTCGATGTACTGACCTAACTGAAAACATAGTAACCAATATTCGTCTATGTACTGACCTGACTAGAAACATAGACTTTACTATCTATGCACTGACCTAACTGAAAAAATGGACCCCAATATTCGTCTATGTACTAACCTGACTGAAAACATAGACCCCAATATTCGTCTATGTACTGACCTAACTAAAAACACAGACCCCAATATTCGTCTATGTACCGATCTAACTGAAAACATAGTACCCAATATTCGTCTCTGTACGGACCTGACTAGAAACATAGACTTTACTATCTATGCACTGACCTAACTGAAAACATAGACCCCAATATTCGTCTATGTACTGACCTGACTGAAAACAGAGTACCCAATATTCGTCTATGTACTGACCTAACTAAAAACATAGACTTTACTATCTATGCACTGACCTAGCTGAAAACATAGACCCCAATATTCGTCTATGTACTGACCTGACTGAAAACATAGACCCCAATATTCGTCTATGTACTGACCTAACTGAAAACATAGTATCCGAATTCGTCTATGAACT
>WSXT02073145.1:0-12233 GCA_011762715.2 Neuroterus valhalla
AAACTCCCAGCTCACTTGATCAATTTTCAAAAAATTTATAATTAGAGGTGGGTTTGAGAGATTCGAGTGGGATCTTTTACTAACACAATTTTTAAGCCGACCTAGTCATTCTTTCGAAATTTTCCGATTTTTTACGAATTCACTAATTAGGAGTGGATTCCAGGGATTCAAGAAATATTTTTTACCATCACCGAATTAAGAGTGTGCCTAAGATGAGAATTAGGGCGACATTAAAAAAGGTCCAACCAGAACTGAAAATATTAATTTAAGAAACAAAGTTGTCGAAGAACTTATATTCCTATATCTCTTCCATTTACTCTGAATAAGAGCCAAATCCGATTCCGACCCTGGGAATCCTGTGATCAAATGACGTATACTTTATTGAAGACTCCATTTTGAGCTTTTTGTAGCACATGTTTGCAAACATTTCTGTTAGAGCGATGATAGAGAGTTTCCAAAGTTTATGCAACATTTTTGACAAGAAATGAATTTATCCAATTATTACGGGCCACTTAATTAGGTTAGTGAATATTAACGCAGCGAAATGAAACTTGTGTAATGTCATAACATATGTTTGGAAGTCGAAACCAAATTTCTCAATGCGAACAATACATGAATGTGAATGATTAAATTGGTATAATATCATAATATTTTACTTACGAACAGAATTGGAAGATATCATGGAAGTGAAGAGCCACGCAAAGATGAAAATCCTCATTCTACTAGACACTGAAAACTGTCTTTTGGAAGAATTGTAACTGATAAGATGTTCAACGGGTCTCACTTGTATTTATATACTAGCTGTTATCTGATTCTCCACAAAAATAACCGTCTTCATTTACGAAATAAGTTGAAGTTTAGGTGGTACATGGTTGGTTTAATTTTATCCTCCTTATTTTAAAAAGAATTCTTCTCACTTTTCCTTAATAATTTCAGAGATTGGAAAATACAATATTGACACGTATTTGCACATTTGGTAAAAACAATAAATATGTTGATCTTGAAATCTCTCTGAGCTTGAAAAAAACATTCTCTCATTTTGCTTTAATGAAACGGTTTTTTTTCGTGGTTTTAGGGTCACCGAGAAACTACTATTCGTAAAATTTGGTATTTTGATTCTTTTTAATAAGGGGACTCATCAATTTTGTCATTAGCCTAAATGATTTCTTGTTGGTTCCCAAAAGGAAACACTTTATAATCGCCATGCTCCAACTATTGTAACAGATTTGTGACCATAATTACCGACTCGGTCCTACCTTGCAAGGTCGAGGGGCCAGATCGTAGCCGAGATTGACCGGAGCCCCCCGAGGGGTCCCGATATTGTAGCGACGCTTCGACACACGCTTATTATTGGCTTAGTATTGGCTTAGTATTGACCACACTGGTCCTTAGCAGGACCCTTTTCTCTGCGCCACAGCTAGTAAACTGACCTCTTGAAAACGCACCTTCAAACCCTTATCAAGTGAGTGTCAATAAACTGCCTTTTATTCTGAACAGACTCTCTTCAATGTGTTTGACGCTTTTCTCAGCATCAAGATCCTCTTTTCTTCCCCTCGATATCACCTCCGTAATAATACATAATCCTTTCAACCCTCAGTTCAGCTGTGAATCTTAGGAGACAATAATCCCTGAATCAGTACGTATATCAGCTTCGATTCCCATTACATTATGATCTACTATGGATTCTCATTATTATTATTGTACCATTGAGTCATGGTGTACTACTGAGGAACAAGGAATTCACATTGAATGGTTGAGTTAGGGATGTGAAGAAACGTAAGCTTTCAATCAAACTAGAAATCATCGCGTGCTATTTATTCGAACATTAAACTCGTCCCCCAACACAATTCTGCCAAAGGTCGCTAAACAATCCCTCTAGCAATCACTTGAGGTGAATATTTCCGCCGAGCTTTGAAAAATATCCTGTAAGGAAACCTATCTACGTGAGTCCAACAGTATTCAAAATCTCTGGGTTCGAGGGCCTTTTGACTCCCCATGGACAATTGTCTTTCACGCATAGCTATCCTTGCATACATATTTTGCTTCCTTCAAACCTATATACCTCTCCCTGCAAGCTCTTGCGTTTCTTCGAATTTCTAAACCTTCCCTTTCAGAGTTTCATTCACGTTGTTCGTTCTGTCAACACGATCGAACAATATAAGCAACCATCTTCGCTCCCATAAAAAAATGTCCTTTTTACTCCACGTTTCTTGAGAACGCGATCATTACTCACTTTGTCCTGTTAAAGAAATAACGACGGACTGGCGTGAAATTCCCAGTAGCTCAAATGCCTAGTCAAGCCAATCCAAGCCCCAAGTCCCGGAATCCATTAGGAGGCAATTAACTTGTATCAAAAAATTGTTAGGGGTTGTCCTGAAAATTAGTGGAGACGTAACCTCCGAAAGCTACGATCACGATGGATCTTCCAGAACCATAGACCTCGGTGCAAATGGAGGTGATACATCATCCGACTCGTCGCTTCCCACAACACCAGAAGACGATCGGGTCGGGAAAACAAATCACTGGAATATAATAGCATACAACCTGTTCGCCGATGCTCCACAAGCCGATGACCACTTTGTCTGCAGAGGCTGTCCAAAAACAGCCACGACCAACATTTTTCACCCGCCGGAACGCCGGAAGAATCCACGGGCCAGCGCCAGGGTCGAGAAGGAACTGTCTACAGGAGAGAAGCCTAACTAGCGGAAACCTATGAAGGACACAAAACACCACGAAACCGCAGCTGCGAATCGAATTCGATTCGACTCTGACGGGAGCCAGAAGCATCAGATAAATTATGAACAGTCCTTAAGCGGAATACCGTACATAATAGCGTTCACTCTCCGCTCACCGTTCTATTGACACGATGGGCATTATTTGTTACATTTCTACTTTTTATAATAGCTCGTACATTGACCCTTATCTTTTTACGTCCAGCGATGTCTGCAGATATCTTTCCATGAACCATGAACTTATCTTTATTAGGAGGCGATTTCGCATACTGTTCCTCACTGTTTCCCTCAGATACAATGACTTTGGTGTTATTCACTCTAATCTGCATACCCATATTCTTCGTGCTTGCATCTGCTCGGATCGCCAGGAAGAGGGGAAAGTGTGTCGCAACCAGAAAAGAATACATAAGTTCATAGTCAACTGATTCTGATGCTACGATCGTGTCATCTACAAATTGAAGTTGACGCACACAACGTTTGAGCAAAAAATCCAACATATAAAACAATAATGATCAGCATATATTTTACGAAATTTCCCAAAATTGTCGCTGCTCTAGCATAAGTTTCTTGCCCCTTCTTTTTCCCTAGTGGATCACTGATCAATGCTTCATCACGACTCACCACCGCATCATCAATCCTACTTCTATCACTACCAGCTTCGCTGTTCGTGAGTGACCGTGTATCCTCGTTCGTCCTCCTTATGCCCTCCATTGCCATTTTGGCAGTTTGAGGAGTCCTCCCGACTGATATGTCTGCTGTCTATCTTGCTAACCAAGCTCTCTATCATCTTCTTTACACTTTACTTTTTCCCTTGCTTATGAGTCTTCTTGCCGGCAAACATTCATTACATCAACTTACTAAACTTCCTTTACTGTCACTACTCGCTTATATTACCTTCATGTTCAATCTCTACTCTTCCCGACCACATTTCTAACCTCCAAATTTCCTTCATTCGATTCATACTACTTACGACCTTTTCTCATCTCGAACTTCGTTAATTACTCCACCAAAGGAAAGAAACTTACCATCAAAATAAGTCACAACAATCGCTAACAGTACTAATCAACATTTCTGTCCAACCATAACAAAGAGTTGACACGACGAACGCAACACGTGTGGATTTTAATTTTTTTTACAACAAACAATTCTCCATTAAATTCATTGAAATACTATTTCCGTGAGATAATAATTACGCAACAAGATGAGATATGTACGATGATTTGACCTGCGTTTTGAGATGAGAAACGAATTTTTGAATGTAGGCATTATCTGGATGTAAGTGATTGCTTTCCTTTTTTGAAAATTTCAACAGGAATATAGCTGATGAAAGTTATTGGAATGACAAGTTCTTCAGACTGAATTATATTTAACTAGAATAAACTCAAAAATATCCAAATTGAAGGAAAAAAACAATTGAGAATGCCCAAGACAGAAAAATAAATTCTAATCGTAAAAAAAGAATGTTATCTTATTACACATATTCATTGTAATAAATAGTAAAATCGAATAAGACTTGCATGTTTGTGGCGGTAGTGGAGTGTTCTATTTAACGGGTGGTGGAAAAGTGTTACGAAATTCAAGTTTAAGGTATGAATAGAGGGTGAGGTTGGAAGAGCAGGCGGTGAGTAAGGGTGCGAAAAGTGAGTTGAGGGTTGAAGAAGTAGTTTTTCAGGTGGAAGGGAGGGTTGAAGTCGGGTGAAATAGAAAATGTGAGGTTAGATTGACAAGAAGGAAGCTAAATCGTTTTGTGAGAAATTGAGTTGGGGAGGGCAGCAAGGAAGTCCATACCAGTGGTAGGGAGAAAGAGTGGTGTATGCAAGGGCTTGTTAGGGTGGGGTAATAAAGGGAAAGAGGCAGATAGGAAAATGAAGGGATATTGCAGCAGAGCAGGAACGGCGTACTGAAACATCTGTTGGATGCAGTAGGCAGTCACCGAAGTAGTAGGAGTCTTCCTTACCAGAAGGAGAGAAGGCAAAGTTCAGGCTGAGGGTAATAACGAGAGCGCTGGGAAAAAAATCAGTCTACTTGACACTTAGATTGCTTTCTAGCGGTGCGCGAAGGAAGAAGAAAGGCTTGATTGGGGGAGCGGGGGAAACGTGGAGTCAAGGAACGGCAGACATGCAAAGCGGTAGAAACCGCAAGGCACCTGCAAAAATGGGAGAGCAGCTGGATAGAGAGACTGTGATGTTTCTAATTTCAGAAATTAAGGCGCTTAGGAAGAAAGTAAAGGGTATGGAGAAGGACGTAAGGATTAGGGAAGAGAAATGGGAAAGAGAGATGAAAGATCTGAGAAAGAAAGTAAAACTTATGGAAAGTGGCCGCGTAGGTAGGGAAGGAAAGAAATGAGATAAAACAGATGAGGGGGATGTAAGGGCATGGACGGAGAGGACAGACAAAATGTTTGTAGAGGCAGAGGGTAGGTTTGATATGAGAGAAGTTTGCAGAGCGGAAGGAGAGCAGGAGAGTATATGGAACAAGGTAGAGAGCTTGGTTGAAGAGAAAGTAAGAGGGCCTGGGTACGAGGAGAAGAAGGTGGAAACGGGAGAAAGAATAAGGGCAATGGAGTTAAGAATGGAGAGGAGAGGGAAGGAGGGCAGGAGAAATAATATCGTGATAAGAGGGCTGAAGTTGAGAAGCGGAGAAGAACGGAAGGGAGTGGCGGCGCTTCTACAGAGTATAGGGGGGGTTAAGGGCGAAGTGACTAAAGTGAGGCTAGAAGAGAGAAAGGAGAATAAATTAGCGGTGGTGGAGTTGGAGAACTGGCAAGATAAGTTGGCGGTGATCCGAAGTAAAAGCAGAATTAGGGATAAGAAGGTGTTTGTCGATCACAATCTGACGTGGAAAGAGAGAGAAATTCAAATGCTACTGAATGACAGAGCTAGAAGGGAGAGGAGCGGAGGAAGAGCGGCGAAGGTGGAATATCGGAAAATAAAGTAGAATAGAAAATGCTGGTTTGGGATGAGGATAAAGACGAGTTGAGAGAAGTGAAGAGGGAATTATTTTGTAGGAAAAAGGGGGGGGGGATACAGGAATAGCAGGATGGCAGAGTGATAAAGGTGCTCTTTTAGAATAAAGCAGAGATCAGAAAGAAGGACGAGGACTTTTGGAGGTTTGTGCAGGCATTTGATGTTATTGGACTGGTAGAAACGTGGGTACAGAGGAAGGAGTGGGGCAGGATAGAATCAAGGCTACCAAGAGGGTTTAGGTGGACAACAAATTATAAATCTTTCTATCTTGATCCACTTGCTGTGATTCTTATCTTGTTTGTCTTTTTCAAGTGTTCGGGCTCGTCATCCTTTCTAAGTCTTAACCATCTTATACCATCGCTTCACTCTTCGCCTTTCCTCGATCTCAGCAACTATTGTCTACCATTCTCTGCCCTTAACTTGCATATTATACCCAACCCTCCTTCTACACATCTTCCCCTTCCATTTTGAAAGTTTCATAATATCCCTCGTCTCTTTATTCATAATCTTCCGGACACATGCTTGAGGATCCACGCTTCCCTCTTTCATCCTTTGTTCTTGTTCAAAACTCCATGATCTTTTTAGTTGCCTCACTAACAGTTTCTCTCTCTCCTTTTTTCTCACAGCACATAAACCAGGCAGCTCCAGCTGACCCCCATATTCCATTTGAGGAAACAATCATGCAAACCTCCTTAGACATTTTTCTCCCAAACCCCACACTTGTCCTATAACCATACTCGCACATTCTAATTCCTTTCCTACTGGCAAATTAGTTCCTTGTTCTGCTTACAAACAGAAAACCAACTCCATCTCCTACTACACCAGAGGTGCCCGAAGCGTGAGCAACGGTGTAATAACTGTCACTCGTCAATCCCCTCTCTTACCACCTTGGATGCGTTCATGCAGTGATCGCGATGTGGAAAGGGGTCTTCGGCGGCCGCGCTGTGTGAACAGTGCACGCAAGTAGGCATGGTCAGACGTCGTCAGACGAAGCTAGAGAGCCTCAAAGTAGAGAGTTGCGAACTTGCTCCGCGCTGATTGGTCAAGGTGAATCGCTGACCAAGTTCGCAACTCTCTGCCTTGAGGCTCTCTAGACGAAGCCCCTGATGGAGCGAAGAGAGAATTCTCGATGAAGCGCTCGGAGAAGGGGAAGAAAGGAAAAGCGCGCCAACCTTGCGTTGGGCACCCCTGTACTTTACTCTTCGCTTCCTTTTTCTGGAACACATTATCATGGTCTGAGCCACATTTGCCGTTAAATCTTCTTATTTCAGACCTCTTTGTATCCTCTTATCATTAGATTTATCCCTCTTCCATCAGCCACTCGAACTACATCGTCTGCGTATTCTAATGAATTCAGGTTGCCTGTTCCTAATTCCCTGCCTAGAATTCCTCTCCCTCCCTTCCTCTTATCTCTGCCTTATCTTAGTCTTTAAAATTACCTCCTTCATTCTTTTCTTCTGAGCCAAGTTCCTATTGACTAGAGAATTGAGCACAAAAATGTTGTTTGTGGTCATTCTGAGTACTTCCGTGTAGATCCTATATCCAACTGAAATGAGTTTGATAACTATGTATTCCTTGACCCTTTTCTTCCTTCTTTTCCTTCCTTTGTCGCGTCTTTAAAACATGCGGTAGGAACAGAGTTTCGAATGCGTGCTAAGGAGGAAGGACGTACGTATACACGCATTCGAAACTCCGTTCCCACCACATGTTTCAAAAACACGCATTACTTTTAAATAATTATTTGAGGAAAATTTATATCGAGTATTTGTTAAGCTAAGGAAGGCACTTCGTTCCTTCCGCGTGTGACACTTGACACGTCCACTTTTTTTTCTAATTACTTCTATTCACTTCTATCACTTCTATTGTTATGGAGCTAATAACAATAACATATCAAATGTGTAAAAATTGATTGAAAATTTTGCGGAATGTAAAAAACTGCATTTGCGTGAGATCTATAGGTCGTAAATGACGTTCGGGAAAATTTTAACCGGTGTCATATATCTCTCCCTAGACTCCACATGCTTACGCATTTATCAGGCAAGGTATCATATGCCAATGATAGTGAGAGTGTCAAAAATTCCAACGGATATCATATTCTAAAATCAATAACGCTTTTCAGCGTCACTATTTTGTGAATAAGGTCTCTCCCACTCTCTCCCACGAAATCTCTCTACTCTCGTATAAAGCACTTCGTTCCAATAAATAACCAATCATGAAAACGTATGAATAAGAGTTTGACTCCTTAAAGTAGCACGTGATACAGATCTAAGTGACGCTATCGTTCGTGCTCGGAGGCAAGTTTGGCACAGTATGTTTCTGAAGATGACTTTGTCGCACAAAGTCATCGAAAAGAGGTGAACGGACTATATAAATTCCAGATTCACCCCTGAACTTTCACCATCACCGAGATCACCTAATTAGAGCCTAATCCTATTCTGACACTAGAAATTTCGTGATCAAATCATGCAGACCTCAAAGAGAACTCGATGCTGAATTTTCCATAATATATGGTTGAAATATTTCTGTTTAAGATATGATAGAGAGTTTTTGCAGTTAAGGGCATTCCGGAAAAAAATTGCACGGAAAAGGTTCCCCCTCCCCTTGACTACAGAAGGCTTCGGCGAAAGAGTGTTTCCCCGAAGCACGATCGGTGCCGCCTTTTACGAATGAATGTGTGTGTGTGTGTGTGTATCGGGACCTACTTAAGCAGTAACGTAGCGAAAGATTCCGGCGCCCCTTTCTCGACTATTTCTACAGCGGCAATCGGCGGCAAATTCGAATGCACTTTATGGGCAGAAAATATTGTTTAGATTATGATAACTTTAAATAGTGCACATACAGGAATAAATAAGAAGATTATTAATAATTTTTATACATTCCATTAGCAAATTAAAATTTTCATGTAAGTTTTTATGGAAATTCTTAATTTCATAATTAATTATACCAATGTTGGAAAATGCAAAACCACGCCAAGGTACAAAACACTGCCAACTTTTAGCTGCCCCCAAAAAAAGTCAGCATTCCAGTCATAGAACGAGCGTAAAATGGTTCTCCGGGTACAAACTGACAAATTCAGAAAGACAGGAACCGCGTGACAGAATCAGTACGCACGTGCGTGTCTCGGAAAACCGTTATACCCCCATTTTCTAGCTAAAAAAATTATTTGTTTGTCAGGATCCAAAAGACGACAGGATTTTATACCAACGTATGATATTTCTTTTTGTCAAAGAAGAAAAAAACAATTTGAAATTCACGACTGAAAAACGTCGTGTCGCAGTTTGCAGTAAGCGTCACGCGCGCTGACTTTGTCTGCTTCGTTGTTTCTTGCTTTCACACATTTACGAGTTTTGCTTAGAAAATCATTTTACGCCAATTTTATAACTGGAACGTCTCGCTTTTTTGACGAAATCTGAAAGACGGACGTGTTTTATACCAAGGTGTGGTACTGTATTTTTTATAAATGGACTAGAAGATTTGAAAATTATCATGCGAATAAAGCTGGGTTGCGCCTCGCCGCGTGAGAGTGACGCGAGGCGACTCTGTCTGCTGCATCGTCCCTCTTTCTCACAAATTAGCGCGTTTTACTCGTGGAAATCGTTTGGCCTTTGTTCATTACTCAAATTATTTTTCTTTGAGTTATTAATTTCGTTTGAAAATCAAATATGCAACACGTTCCTAATTGTAATTAGAAAATTCTAAAAATGCGTGGCAAAAACGATATATCTGCTAAATTGTATGTCTAATTCCTTTGTAGTAATCTAATGTCACAGCCGCAACAGTAATTTATTAAGATAATTATTTGATGCAATATCGTTCAACTTCAAACACATTGAAAAAGTTTTATGCCATCAAATTTGACGGAGAAATACGTCCCTGCTCTTGCTTTGCCATTTTTATTATTTTGACCACACATGCACAACAAGCTACACTCACACGTGGGACTGATGAGCGTCGACGATGTCGCCAAGGCCCGCCCTTCCCTCTGCGTCGCACATATGGAAAAACGCGCAGTCGTTTTTCGTATCTTTATAATGAGAAAAATACTTTTTTCTGGGGCAGGTCGTTCGGTTTCTTATTCAATGAAGCGCCCTGGTCATTTGAATGTTTGCAAAGAACTGAAAATTGAGCACGAGCGAGATTCTTCTCGCAGCTGTCACTTGCCATGGGCTCTACCATATTGTTTTTCCGACTGCTTCCTGTCCATTTCCTGTCAAACAAATACGAGGGCGCCTAATTAAATGACATTTGCAATCATTTGAGTCGAAAGGAAATTGATTCATCGTTAGCGATCGAGTCGAAGAACGACTTCGCGATTTCCCGTGCGTAGAACGCGAGGGAGCAACAAGATATTCTTTTTTCTCGTCACTCCTATCACAAAAAATGGTTCCTACTTAACCGAAGTTTCTAACTGGAGAACGGCCCTAATGCAGCAAGTTTGAATAAAATTTTTTTAAACACAACAAATAATTTTATGTGATGATTATAAGGCACTTTATCAGGTTACTGCATAATTACGTAGCCGAATGAAATGCGTGTTATGACATAACATATATGCTTCCAAGCAAAAACCAAATTTTTTAATTCAAGCGATATCTCTAATTGTGGTTGATGGATATAGCATCATATTATCATATCCTACTTACGGACAGAATCGAAAGACATAATAAAAGTGGAGAGCAACGTACAGATGAAAATCTCCGTTCTAGCAGAGACAAAAAACTGTCTTTTGGAGGATTTATATCTGATAAGCTGTTCAAAATGTTTTGCTTGAATTTAAGTAATAGCTATTATCTGATTATCAAATGAAATTAGATTCTACATTCACGCAGTAAATTCAAGTTTAGATGGTGCAGCGTTGGCTTGATTGTGCTGTTGTCCTGATAAAAAGTTTTATTTACTTTCTTTGATAATATCAGAGTCTGGGAAATACCAGATGGACACGTATATGTACATTTTTTTCTAAATATATATATTTCGACCCTGTAATCTCTATTTTCTTGATCAAAAAAACATGATTCCATTTTGCTGCAATAAATCGAATTTCTTTCGTGTTTTAGAGCTACTAAGATACCACTGTTCGTAACATATTGTATTATGTCATGAAGCTTACAGAAAGAGATTAAAGTAGGTCCTAATACAACGCCACTACTGCAGGAGTTACTAGTCCACATATTCAACTGTGGATTTGTTTATCAATTTCGGCATAAATTAAAATTGAGTCCCATTAATTTCTAGAAAAGTCTGATAGTAGAGCCTCCTATGGTCATCATAGAAAATATTATTCCAGCAGTTAGTACAAACCTTATGTAGGATGCTGTTGTGCGTGTCTTGAACAACTGAGCACAATTTCCAGATTCCTGAAAAAAAGATTTTTTTCACATCTTGTGCCCTATGGTGGTACCAAAAAAAGGTATTTCGTGGATTCCGGCTTGAGCTTTAATTTTTGCTGGAAAAATCCTTCACGTCAGAATGAATTACAAAACTTAGCACAACATACGATTTGGATATCGCAACGCTTTCTCAAGAAACCAATGTCTATACAATGTAACATAATACCAATTTTTTGAATATATTTGCATCCGTTTAACCCGTCTGTCCGAACGGATGTGAGCTTGAAATTATTAGTTGATTGTTGACTGTGATCGCGTAAACACTCAACAAATATTCTGATTTCACAATAATTTTCCAATAAATAATGGGCTACTACAAAGACTGAAGATAAAAAAAATACAGCTTTCCTCTTGAGAGAAGAGAATCGAATCAAATATTCCAAGAAATTAGTCGAGGTCCAGGTAGAGGTTGCATTATATTCTATCGTATTCCAATTAATTCTAATAAAACCAGCCTAATTTTTGTTTTTGAATAATTTTGATTTAGAAAATTTTATCAATATTGGTATACATTTTTTCGACTACTGCAGCATTATTTTGTACGATTTTCTACTTCTTCGAAAATCGGGAATTGAAAAAGAAAGTAGTAGATTTTCCTGGTCCAGCATGTTACCCACTTATAGGATTTGCTTATGTTCTTTTCAGGAACCCCAGAAGTAAGTCAAATTTCTTTCTGATTATTTTATAAGTCCGAGGACGCAGATTCTCAGAACTTACCCCAAACCTTTCGAATTAGCACTGGGACCTAAGATACTTATCGCTACATCTGATCCAGAACACATCAAAGTAGGAGATACAAATTTGATAGAACATGTTTTCTAAGAAAATTTGCTCCTTTGAATTAATTTTTTCATGGTAATTGATTATGCCACCGAGGCCACAGCAGATCATTTCCTACACTGGAAAACCGGTATGGTCTTCAGCAGTATATTCTAGCACGGCGCCCTAGATTTTTTGGTCGCATGCCCTATAATTTGGTTTTCGCGGCGCACAATATCGGTATGGGCAGGAAACCTAAACCAAGCTTAGCTGGTGACTGACAAGTAACGAAATTTCAAAGGTTAATCCCTCCTGACAATTTGAGCAAGCACATGTAATTTGGTAGATTTACCTTCAAATACTTGCTGAAATTTTTCCAGTGGCCA
>WSXT02073167.1:0-26643 GCA_011762715.2 Neuroterus valhalla
CGTAGCGCGAGGTAAATACATTATCGAGCGCGAAGCGCGAGATCCGAATAACGCGCGCCGTAGGCGCGCTCAAACTTACGAGCGAAGCGAGCCGCGCGCGCAGCGCGCTATGAGAATGTGCCCGCGCAGCGGGCAGATTTTTTTTGATAAAAACAAAATGGCAGTGTTGTGGCATTTTCAAAATTCAAAAATAGAAACGAAAATGGGGAATTTCAGCCAAATAACGCAAGATTGAAAAAAAAGTTAAAATGAAAAAAAGGTTTCTCCTTGGGAGCAGTACAAGATCGTTTATACAACTTTTCGAATTTTCTCAAAGAATTGAAAATTCCAATTTTGATCGCATAAAAAATAATGAAAAATGAACTGTGAACTCGAAAACTTTCGAAAAAATGATCATATTGTATTATGCTTTGGCACAATCTTTTGAGGCCGCGAGAGAAAAGACGAGTTCGTTACCCAGCCATTTTTGACTAATGGTTCTGGTTTTATCCATCAAAATCGCTTTTTGGAAAATCAAAAATGCATGTTTCCGTTCAAACTATGCAAGGTGGGGGAAAATGTTGAAATAAAAAATTATTTTTTGTAAAAAGACCTATAAATTTTATGCATGCCATTTTTCATAAAATGCATAATTTTTGCTCAAATCGAGAAAAATGTTACCAAAAATGAAAAGTTCCATTTTCGAGTAAAACTATGCGAGATATGAAAAAAATGAAAGAAACAAAAATTGTTTACCCTAAAAAGTCTACAAATCCATTGCTGAATATTTTTGGATAGGACAAATAGTTTTCGTTTTAATCGTGATAAGACACTTACAAAAATAGAAAATTCCATCTTCAACCCAAATAATAATGTTCTAATGACGATAACGAATTCACAAAAATTAGAAAATATCATTTCCCAGCTAAACACTAATAGGCAAGAAGAATTATTACATAGAAAAATTGTTCATCTTGAAAAGATCTACAAGTTTGCTATGAAGTATTCGTCAATAAGACGTTCATTTTCTGTTTAAATCGTGAGAATGTTTTTCAAACAATGAAAAATCCAATTCGCTATCCAAGCTATGCGAGATGTAAATATCGGTGACGAGTAAGTAAAATTCATTTCCAAAAACTTTTCATCGAAACTTTGTGTATGCATTACACTGTGCACTGAATCAAACTCGAGGTAAATATATTATCGAGCGCAAAGCGCGGCATGAGAATGTGCCCGCGCAGCAGGCGGATTTTTAAAAATAATTTTCTTCTTTTAATTCCTAAACATTTATTGACTATTTGCTTTTTCATGAGAAATTTGTTCAACCATGAAATTTGCTTTAGTTCTTATGTGTAAGGTATATATTTTGAAACTTATTCTCGAGGAATTATGTTTGAAACTATTGCTATTGCTAAGATAAAATATTAAAAATTTTATATTGACATTCAAACTCGGAAACCTTTATCTTCAAGTAACCATTTTCTCCTATTTTGAATGATATTTCATTCACATCTCACTGCATTTATAACCAGTTTTCAAAGAATTTCGGAAAATTATCTAATATTCCTTTAATTGAATATTAGAATAATAGAAAAATAACTACTGCCTTTTCTTTCTAAGTATGCCAAAGAAACTAAAAAGAAAATTTTGTGTCAAAAAATTCAATTTTTCAATGAATTGATAGAAAATGTTAATAACAAAAAAGTGACCACTCGGACAAGCAGCCATCTAAAGAATTCGGATTCAGTGGCTCAAAATACATAAAAATCCTTGATGGCTCTATCGGAATTGAAAAAGCCACGAGACCATACCTGGCTCCCGGACTAGTTGACCTTCGAACAGGGGCGAAAGCTTCCCCCTTCCTATTTCCCGTATGCTCGAGTCTCGAGCACGGTTTTAGCACGGAAGATTTTGTCCGAGCGACTTTTACCGCGACAAAATTTTCAAACGGATCTTCCGCTATGGGTGAGGAGAACGGATCTTGCACTCGAACTTTTTACTACAATGGGTGAAGACCTTCTTTTCAGCGAAGAGTTGATGAAACTGAACATTGGAACGTTTATGGTAAACGAAAAATACGAAATATCCTTACCTTGAATTTAACGCAAGGATTGAGTAGATTTTGATGTCAAATAACTGTAAGAAGAGTTTCATCCCCCCAGCTGCCGGGGAAAGCAGTCGATTCCAACCCCTTCAATGTCAAAAATCGAATAAAAGTCCTATAATGTTCTCAAATCTTCTTACCTAAAACTTGAAATATTTATTTTGTAGATTTACATGGTAAATCCCTATCTGCCGAGGAAGACAGTCATTTTCAACCCCTGGAAATCTCGAAAATCGGGGGAAAAATTCTTAAACGTTCTAAAAGCTCTTTACCGGAAATCTAAAACATGGATTTTGTAGATTTTAATGATAAATAATTGCGATAAAAGTTTTATTCCCCTATCTGGCGAGGAAGGCAGCCATTTTTAACCCCTGGGGATCTCGAAAATTGAGGAAAAAGTCTAAAACGGGTTCAATGATTCTTACCTATAATCTCAAAATGGATTTTGTAGGTTTTGATGGTAAATCACTGTGGAAAAAGTTCCATTCCCCTAACCGCCGGTGAAAACAGTCATTTTCAACCCCTAATTATCGACTATTTTCCCCGACAGCTCGGGGGTTAAAACTTTTTTTTGCAGTTTATTACCATCGAAATCTACAAAATCCCTGTTAAGATTTTAGGTAAGATGCTTCGAAAACATTTTGGAAATTTTTATCGATTTTTGACACTTAGGGGTTGAAATTGATTGCTTTCCCCGGCAGCTAGGGGAATGGAACTTTTTTTTACAGTTATTCGGTATTAGAATCTACTACTTTTGTGCGTTAAATTTTAGGTAATAGTATTTCGGATTTTTCGCTCACCATAAACGTTGCAAATTTTAGTTTCATAAAAGTTGTACCATTTATTGTACTTCCTATCAGACAATGGATATTTGCAAAAGAAGTTACGTTGATCCATAGTTTTGGTGATTTTAGGGTGGTTTAGGTCCGGTTTCAACTTCTCTTCTCAATAAGAAACATCACGCATTTTCCAAAGTTAAGAATCATTGCTCTCCAAAAGTGTAATTCTTACTTTTGTCTGCGTAAATCTATGAAATTTAACGAAAATTTCATTTATTTAACATTTCTGTGCTCCAAAATAAAGCTATTCTCATAAAGAATGATTAGTTACATATATTGTATACGAACAATGATAAAGTCGGTCACTGGTTCTTTCACTAATTTAAATATTCTTTGCAGAATGACGACGTTCGTTCGTGTGTAGACAAATGCCCAGTAAGTAAAATAAATTTTATACAATAATTTTCATATTGAAAACATTATTTCCATTCAAAATAACACAGAATAATTTATTATCATTATTTAGAAGGCAACTGCTCCGAGCTATTGCGTATCTAAAACTTTCTTTGAAGGTAATAAGATTTATGCGCTTGTGGCTGAAAATAGATGGCCCTGCGACCAAAGATGCGGAATATTCCCAGGTCAGTTTTATAGGAACCTATAGAAAAATGTGTTCTAATGATGTATATTATTAAAAGTATTGATAACTACTTTAGGTTTCACAGTAGAACAATCATATGCAGGATGTACGAAGCCACCAGGTCGTGAGAGCCTGAATAGAAATTGAACTTAATAATACTTTCGGAAGAACCTATTGAGCATATTTCAACTCCCATTATTCGAGAGGTATAACAGCTTATCCGAAAGGAAAAAAAATCTTGATCTGCTTCATCAGAAAAAAATATTCGCTCCTCCTAGCATTGTCAATTAAGTCACTTGTTGACACTTTTACCCTTTTTATTGAGAAACAGACCTATCAAAATGTAATCAGTTTAATAAAACAATCAAGTGTGATAACTTAAAATGTTGTTCTTATTTATCTCACTCACATTTTAATTATTCACTAAGTAGTTTAATCTAGCATATTTGCTTAGGATCAACATCTTCCTTTGAGAAGGAATGATCTCAATCATATTAGAAAACTGCGTCCAAAAGTCCGAGGAATGATTATTCCCAAACATTCGGGATGCTTTTGGACAGGGTGCATCTTACGGTTCAGAGGAAATATCACAATGTTGCAGACAAAGGTATAAACTACTAGTAAATAAAAAAATATTATATCAAATTTAGTTGATTATTAATTGCATGATTTTTTCAGATTATTAAGTTTCTAAACGGAAGCACTTGATTAATTCTTATGCTCTCTTCCCAGTTTGAAGTTCCGAGTAGCTATATCTACGTTCGAGTTAGACTTTGAAAATTGGCACATCATTGCGTCGGAGGTTTTTTCAAAGAATTCGGAATCATCTTTTTTTTCTCTAAGAAGCTTTTAAAGTTGAAAACCTGACAGAAAAGTCTGGAATCATCGATAACAACGTTTTTTGAGGCGAGATACATTACAGTTTTTTCGAAGTCACTACATTCAATTGCAGAATTTTTGTCAAACCTCAGACATTCGAAAACTTTGAACTCCTGCAATGATTTTGTCCACTTTTGAAGATATTCCTCACTATCTTCGTGAACATACGACGTGCTTTTTTCAAGTCAATTCAAGCATCCACAATGGATGCTTGCGACAGACTCATTGCGGGAAAAAAATCCGTCAAAGGTCAGCTCTGAAAAAATCAGGACAAATCAGGACATTGATCAAAAATCAGGCAGGACACTTCCAGTAAACCCTAAAATCAGGACATGTCCTTCTTAATCAGGACGTCTGGTCACCCTATTGCGGTACTAAATAGGCTGATCTTATGTGAATCGAGGAGAAACGGAATGGAATCGGACGTCATTATATCGGAAGGTAGCTGCATAGAGAAAAACTAATTTTTCTACCCTATTGTCTATCGCAGCATGTAGTTGTTTCGTACATTGTCTACGCTATTGGACAACGGTTAGAGGATTTCTTTATGGGGCCATCCATAAATTACGTGACGCTCTTTTATTTTGTTTAAATAAAGACGAAAATAAAAACGCCGAGATGCCAAAAGAGATGCTACATTGCAAACAAAAGAAAAACGCGTCACGTAATTTATGTACAGCCCCTATGCTTGTGGATACAAAACCGGTATCGGTGATAAGAAAAATTGCCGGCACTGGTATAACCAGTCACAGGGATGCGTTTCCCATGACCAGTCACGGGCTGACTTCCCGCCCGACGAGACTTGGGAAGTAACCCACATTATTTCTATAACCAGTCACAGGAGTGCCATTCCCAATCCCACGAACCTTGGTAAAAGGGTGAGGTACGTGACTTACATTATTTCTTCAATCAGTCGCAGGGCTCCCTCCCCGCCCCCTACGAGACTTCGGGGAAGAGGAAGGTATGTGACGTACATTATTCCCATGACCAGTCACGGGTTGACTTTTCGCCTGACGAGACTTGGGAGAAGAGGAAGGTATGTGACCCACATTATTTCTATAACCAGTCACAGGGGTCACTCCCTGAACCGACTGTTGAAAGCTGACTGAATTTCACGTGAACAGTGAACACAAATAAAAAGAACCAAAAGAACCTTCTTTGCTATGGTAATTGAGAGATAAATTTATTCGATGAGCTGATCACATTACTTCATGCGTTTGCAATATTAATTCTGTTATAAATGCAATTTTGCATCTGAAAAATAAAAAATAGAAAATAACTTGTTAAAATTAGTAAAGTGAAGAAATAATTATCATCCACGGCTTTTTACAGAAAATATCTTTCTATTACAGAATTTTTTTAAGTACAATAATAATTTATTGATGAACGATATATAAAAATCCATGTAAAAATAATTTATAACAATTCCTTATAATTGCCAAGTTGCTCCATTCCTTAAACAACTAAGATATTTCTTTCTGCACTTTCATCATAATTTGGATCTGCTTATTTCTTTCCACCAGGGTGCTCGTTCCAGGTTTTCTGAATTTTTGTAGAAGGAACTCTCCAAATGTTTGTATATCTGAAAATAAAAAAAAATATGTTGGGTTAGTATCAATTCTTTAAAAAGTCCTTGAAAAGACATTTCAAAATTTTTCTTCAGAATCAAAACTAATTTGAAATTCAAAATTTCGAGATTTTATAGTTCTTGAAATTTGAAGCGTTTAAATTCAACTATTATCTTGAAAACTCGTCAGTTTTGGTTAAACTTGATTAGTTGAAAATTTCCTTTCTCCATTCGAAAAATTGAAAAGATTGAAATGTTTTCGAGACAAGGTTATTTCCGAAAAGGTAACGATATAAGCTAAAGTCAGAAGACCAAGTATTCGTATTCGGTTAATAAAATTTGAAGATTCTTTTTCAATCCATATTTTCATCCTAAATTAACTTGAAAAATGCTTTTCAATCATATAGTATTAATGGTAAATAGCAGTAATTGGCAAGTTTAAATTATTACACTATCACTGATAAGGATACACACTTAATATTCATTTAGTTATAGTTATTTTTTGTTACAAACAATTTTTATAAATAATAGTTAAGTGATTTTTAATATCGTAACCTAATCGGAAATATTTTTATTTGGACGAAATTTTAATTTTTCTTATTTTACAAATTTAGAAAGACTCGGTTGCAAAATGTTGATAGCCAGGAGATAATAACACTAACTTCATTATACGTCAAGCCTCCTCTTTTTTCATAGCTTCAGGAAGAAGTTACAAACTTGTAAGAAGTGCGTTTTTTTCATAATATAAAATTTTACAAAGTATATATCGAAGAGAGAAAAGATTATTTGTTATTTCATGGTATATTCTGGTGCACTTGTGTATGATTTAAAATTCCCGGTCAACTTGAAGTAACATATCACGAAGGAAAATAAGGAGACATATCACCTAAAGGAATCACGAATTGGATCGATCGTATTAATCCAGAATAGATCGTGCAGTCGGAGAGCAGAATAAACGGTGCACTTCTGGTTTTTCGCGCCTCTTCAGGAAAAAATATAAAGTACTTTTGTTTTACCGGTCGCACATGACAACCACGTAACCGTAAGTTTTGTTGTTTTGAAGTTACTTCGCTGTGATACTTCGAATGTGGTACTTTTAAGGATAGTGTCAAAATGAAGTGCTTCTGCTGTGGTTCGAGAAGCGATTTCACCAATTTTATTAATCTTATACTTGCTTCTATTTCTCCTATTTATCCTTCCACCTTGTACAATTTTTGTACTATTGCTATTAATTTTTTTATGGTTCTATTCACTTTTTGATTCATTTCAGTATGTCACGACCAGCTGCTGATCTGTCAATGTCAAATAAAATAGTGCAGTACACTTTATGGCCTACAGAGGCGCAGAAATAAAAGTTGCACTGTTAATTCCATTTCGCGACTGCACGATCTATTCCGGAAAAGTCCGACAGTATCAAATACATAAGATAAGTCTCCTTATGTTCCTTCGTGTAACATATTTATAATCGTCGCAAAACGCAAACATTTATTTTTATTTATGACGTTCATTCTAAACATCCTTCACAACATATCAAACACTGCAAACTGAAACAATTTTGAAGATAATACTCAAATTTCCAAGAAAAAAATATAATTCCTTTTACAAAAATTGGAAAAGTTAAACTTATAATTGGAAAAATCAATTTACGATGGCAAAAAAAACGTATTTCCAATCAAATAGTTCATTTCTCAACCAAGAAGATCAATTATCAAATAAGAAGATGAATATTCAACTCGAGCACTTCAATTTTTAACCAAGAAGGTGAATATTCAAGCATAAAGATTAATTTCCAAGTAGGAAGAATAATTCTTCGAGAAAAAATACAACGCTCCAAAAAAATAGTCGAATTTCGAACTCAAAAAATAATTATCAATAATGATAAACTAACTTTTGCTGGAAAGGTGAATTGTCAAAGGAAATTTAAATACTCAAATTTTAGGTCGAAAAAATGGATGGTAAACTGAACAAATCAATTTTTAACTAAAACAATGGAATTCGCAATTTGCTAAAAAAAATTAGTTATAACAAAAAAAAGAACTTTCAACAAAAACAAAACCAAAAATAACTTTCAAACAAATTACTACATTTTCACACAAAATCATGATGAATCAAATGAACGTTCAGATATTCAACTGAAGTAGATAAGTTTTAAACCAGAAGGACAAATTTTCAACTGAAATGATGAACCTTCAACTAGAATAGTTCAATTTAAAAAAAAAAATTAATTTTCAACCAAAAAATACGATTTTCCAAGTAGATGAATGTTCGACTAAAATGAAAAATGTTTGAATGTATTACTTGAATTGGTAACCGTGAAGCAGAATTTTTGAAGAAGAATATTACCTTCCAAAGAAAAAGATCATTTTCTACCAGAAAATCTACTTTTCAATCAAATATGTGGAGTTTCAACGAAATAATTGAATTTCCAATAATAAAAGACAAATTTTCACCGAATTGTCGAACTTTGAACTAGAATCCATCAGGTTTCCACTAAAAATGAAACAGTAAAATTTTGACTTGAAGAAATCGATTTTCAATCAAACTGATTAATTTTCAGGTATAATGATGAATCTTCAAATGAATAGATGTATTTTAACCAAAAAGATGAATTTTTGACCATAAAGAATAATTTTCTACAACAAAGGCAAATTTGTAAGGGAATACATAAATTCTCGAAGAAATAGTTTAATTTCCAAAATTAAAAAATCAATGTTCGACTAAATACTTGAATTTTCACCAGAAAAAGATTAATTGATTTCGAACAAAGTAGTTAAAATTTCAACCAGAGGTAAATTTCGAATAGAAATATTGCAACTTTAACAAACAGAAAAAATTAATTTTCACAAAACAAGTTTAAATTTTAAACCAGCAGTTGATTCTAAAAACTGCTTGAAGTCATTTCTTCACTCAAAATCAAGAAGAGGATACTTTAAAATTGAGACGAATTTTGAATTGGGGAAACGATTTTTAAAAGTTCCTCTCTTCTAAATCCGAATTATAATTAGTTTAAAAAGGTACCGTTCAATGTAACAAATTTTCTGTTCGAAGTGAAATTATACTTCTTCACTGGAGCTCCCTGCCCTTAAATAAAAACTATGATTATTTCATGAAATTCCTGATCCCAAGTCAGATAAATGAGAAAAAGCAAATAAAACGTGGTAAATAAACTTTTTTGGAAAAATTTAGATAACAAGTCTCTCTGCTTGTTTGAGCTATCATCAATTCGATCATCAAATTTGAGTCAGCTTAGAAAATCTAGCAGAGCAACAAATTTTAAAAATGTTTTTCTTATAATGGAAAAAAGAAATTCTTCCTCTCATGGAGTATAGGTGTATTAAAATATATTGAGAATCAGAATGATGGAACGTTACATTCTTCAAATTGAATGATAGAATATTTTTTTGATTCATAATGGAAAGGTGTCATATCTCGTTTTTTTTGGGTAGAATTTGGAATAGTCTAGGTTGAGCAAAGTAGTTTTTACAAAAAAATAATGGAATTGTACAAAATATAAAACAATAGGAGGAAAATTTGTTTGAAATAACATTATTTTAGGTAAAAATATAAATATGTTCCATTTTTAATGAAATAGTCCCTACCAACGAAGATCAGCCTTCAATTGAATCATCGAATTCTCTAACAAAATAGAAAAAACAAATTTAGATTCGAGTATTAAGGAAACAAGACAACTCTTCTGGGGGAAAGTTTAATTTTAAATCAAGAGAGTTGAATTATTGACAAAAGTAAGATGAATATCAAATTAAAAAGGACAGAATCTCTATGCAAAAAGACCAATTTTCGACAAACCAGCTAAATTTTCGACCAAAAAAGATTATTTTGCAACCAAATAGTTTAAATGTCAAGATAATAATGAAATTCGCAGTCAAATAGTAGAATGTAGACATTCTACTATTCTGATGGAAATAGAAGAGATAAAAAGAGAAAGTTGAAAGAGATGAAATCTAAACCCAGTATGCAGTTGTAGACTTTTTGATCGGAAAGAATTAACTTTTAACCATAAGACTAATTTTCCAATTATTTTCAACCAAAAGCGACCAATTTTGGACCAAGCATTAGGGATTCATTTTCGAACAAAAAAGTTGACTTTTCTACTGAAAGATCAATTTCAAATCTGAAGGAGCGGATTTTCTATCTGAAAAGACGAATTTTCAACAGAACAGTTGAATTTTTCAACGGATGAAGGTAACTTTAAATAAAATAATTCCATTTTCAAATAAACAGTGAAATTTTCAAAGTAGATGAATTCTGGACTTTTGGGATTGAAAATTCATCTTCTTCTGTTAAAAATATTTTGCAAAGCCCTAAACGAGATAGAAGCATGTCTTTGGATCTCAAATTAAAAACAATGGAGAATTTTCGAAATTTATAAAATGGAAAAATTGTTCACAAAAAAAGTTTCTCACCAAAATATTATATGAATTTTTTCTTCAGAAAGTTACGAACATTTTTATTCTCGCCCATGGAAAAAGTGGATTTTTTCTTATTTATTATTATTTATTCATATTGGTGAGTAAGCTACATATTAATTTGACCTATCCCATGAAAGGAAGTATTTTGTTTAAAATTTTACTCTTTTACTTATTCAGTTGAAAAGTCACTTATTTTGTCGAAGTCCTATTAATTGATCGGAAACCCAACAGTTTCTTGAAAACTCGCTCTTTTGAGTGAAAGACCACCTTTGATAATAGAAAAGGCATCTTACACAAATTAACATGACCTTTTTTTGTTGAAAATTCAACATTTTGATCCATAAATCCAACGTCTTCTTGAGAATTTGTAGTTTTGACTTAAAAATTCAAGTACTAGGTTAAAAATACAATTGTGTTCGATTCGATATTATTATTTGTTGTTCAAAAATCCAACATCTCGCTCAAAAATGCGTCTTTGTGGGTTGAAAAATGTAACATTGAGCTGAAAATTCAACTATTGGGTTCAAAATGCAACTGTTTTGGTTTGATATCAATCTTTTTCGTTTGAAAAATCACTCTTTTGAGTAAGAGATCATCTTTGATAGTAGAAAAGACATCTCCCACAGTTTAAAACGAACTTTTTTTGTTGAAAATTCAATATTTTGATCCAAACTTTAAACGGTTTTCTTGAAAATTTGTCTTTTTGGCTTAAGAATGCTACCAATAGGTTGAAAATACAATCGTTTTCGATTGAATATTAATATTTTTTGTTCGAAAATCCAACATTCCGGTTAAAAATGCATCTTTATGGGTTGAAAAATGTATCATTGGGCTGAAAATTCAACTATTTTGTGAGAGTCTCATTTTTGGGTCGGAAATTTGACTGTTTTGTTGGAAGTTTTCTCTTTTGAATTGAGTTTTCATCTCAGATGATGGAGAATACATCTTTCTCGGTTTGAAATAAACTTTTTTGTTGAAAATTCACCTTTTCGTTCAAAAAATTTAACGGACTTCTGAGAAATCCGTCTCCTTCGGTTGAAATTTCAACAATTGGGTTCAAAATGCAACTGTTTTGGTTTGATATCAATCTTTTTCGTTTGAAAATCTGACTTTTTGGTTGGAAATGCATCTCTGTGGGTTACCAAGTGTATTTTCAAGCTAAAAATGTCATTATTTTGTAATTAATTTTTTTCAGTCCGGAATTGAACTGTTTTGATGTAAACTCGCACATTTGAATTGAATTATCACCTTTGATGATAGAAAAGTCATCTTTCTTAGTTCAAAATCAACTTTTTTGTTGAAGATTCAACTTTTTTATCAAAAACTCATCTTCCTCAATGGGGATTTCACTTTTTGTTCGAGATTCAACTGTCTTCTTAAAAATTCATCCATCTGGCTTAATAATTTCATTTAAAAATAACCTGAAATTGGTAACGTAGTTGATGAACAAGAATCCAACATTTCTTCGCATCAAAGACTTTTTTGTCCCGTAACGAAGTTATTTGCAATTGATTAAAAACATTATTTTTACCAACCTCGCCATCTGACATTCCAAGTGGTGAATTCAAAATGAAATCTGGAGGAGCCAAAACATCAGCTAAGGATACAGCATCTCTTACAAGATCTTTACTTATTGCGATTATTCCTTCTCGAAGTAAAATATCAATTTTTGAATCTGGAGAGGCATATCCTCCCGCATATAAATCTCCCAATCTTCGTTCCAGAGACCATGCAGCATACAGTGAACACAATTTTGTCAAAACGAGTCGTTCATCATCATTGAATTCTGGATCTTGAATTCGATGGCAGAAGGTTTGGATTATGGCGTGCTACCAAATTTGGAAGAAATGACAATTTTATTAATTATTGCTCCATATTTAACTCATCATGAACTCTAATATTCTTATTTGGATATAAGTGAATTCTATAAATAGAAATTTGTTTATGAATATTAATATCAAATACCTCAGCATAAACTAAAGTAAGAGTTCGAGCAAAATAAGTTTGTGAATCATTTCTGGCTTCAAAATTTCCATTCCCATTCTGCTTGAGCCTTTGAACTCTCTCGTAAGTATTCTTCAAGTAGTAGCATGTTAGCCATTTGAAAGCGAGAAGAAGATCTGAAGTTTATAGAACTTTTAAATGAGCATGTTTCAGACTATCATCGGAAATTGACGTTACGACTGACGCGATTACTATTAAAAATTATACTTGACTTCGAATCACGATGACTTGGTCGAAAAAAGAAATAGAGATTTTAAAAAATAGTATGAAAAAAATTCAATAACTTTTTGAATTCATTACTTCAATTTCAACTCGTAGCATGGCTCAAGAAATTTTAAGGAACACATTGAAATCTACGCAGCGGAATCATTAATAGTGTATTACGTGGCGAGTGGCGAATGGCTGAGATTACTGACGAGTGTGGAGTTGCTGACCCGAGTGAAGCGAGGGCAGCACGACACGAGTCAGTGATCTTCCGCCATTCGTCACCCATCATGTACAATATTTTCCATGAGAAAACAATCGAAAACTCGGCTTTCGACGACTCTCGAGTGATAGCGAAATAGGAAAAATTAGAGTTTTAAGGTAATGGTTGACAACATATGACAATCACATATATGATTACGTTAATGGGTTGTCATTATCAACGCCTATTTCGCGCGCGACTCAGTGATGCCAATACACAAACACTCTCAAATTTCTTCTGCTTGCACAGCTGATTTACTTTCGCCGCTCTAGCTGAACCACTAGTGGCGAATAGAAATCTCGGCAGTAATCCGCCATATTCACATCGCTCAAGAGGCGACGAAAGTCGAATTTCCGTTGCACGTATTATGAAAAATCTTATATCAATTTCAAGCCGATGAAGTTCGAAAACTTTTCGTGGGATCTCCAAAAACGATCAAAAATGTTGAAGCGCGTCTGCGTCGGATTTCAATCGTCGAATAGCGCTCTCAACATGCTCACAGAAATTTTAAGTCATTTCTGTGAAATGGTGTCGGTCAAAATGTACACTTCCCCCTCCACTAATCCTCTCAGTTTTCACTACAGAGTTCGCAAACCTGCAAAGCCTGGGAAGCACGCGTGCTTTTTATGAATTTTCAACAACGACGGAATAATTCAAACTGGATACTATTGCGCAAGGTCATTGTGCGCATTCCAATTACACGAAAAATCTACGAATAACCTTTTCCTTCCTGCATCCTATTCTCCCGCTAACAAGTTTCACTTCCAACTTGCGTGGTCTTCTAAAATAAAACACGGGCTCAGAAGAGCTTGGAAATTGGAAGTAGAAATTGCAGGTAAAAGAATGGGAGAAAAAAATTTGAAGTGTTGGGTAGTCGTGTAGCAAGTTAAAAGGAATAAAATCATCTAGCATAGTAGTGTGAAGTTTGCATTGCTTCGACGCTGCTGAAGTTTCACTTCAGACGCGCTTGGTTTCCACTCGCACATTTTTTTTCAACTTTCCTAAGTTACGACACAATTGGAAGTTTGAATACAAAAAAGAAGATGTTATCGATTTTTTTTAGCTTTGCAACTATTTTTTTCCAAAGTATCTTTTCTATTGACGAAGTCATAATGTTTCAAAGTTAGGAGTAATTTTTAATAATGCTCACGCTATTCGTACCGCCAATTTCTGATAGTACTTCATATCATTCGAAAAATATGTTATTGTTAAAGTTGATTTGACATCATCAAAAATTCTTACTTTCAAGTTGCATTGTCTGATCGACTGAAGCACAATTAAATTTAAGAAAAAGAATTTCATTTGCTGCTTCCAGAAATCTTGCAGATCCGAGTGGAGATGCGACCTTCTTCCCTTGAAGAACATTTGCCCATTGGCTTAAGAGCCAATTACTCGCCTGTTGAATTAGAACGTTATTTTCTCCTTCGTAGGTGCAGTTTGCATCGTTTTCTGATCTAATCTCTCCCAGTCGTGATACTATAAGTCAAATTGTTACCAATAAAACAATTTTATCCGAAAGATAACCGAACCCCTCAATAGACAAGGGTAAGGGTGTAGGAGAGGATGAAGGTATCACGAATGCAACGAAAGTGAAGACAGAATGAAGCCGAGTGTAGCAAAGTAGAGGAAAGGTAAATAGAAAGAAGAGGAAAAACTCAAGAGGAGAAAAAACAGCTCACGAAAGGATCATGAGTAAAAAAAAAAGAGAAGGAAAAATATATGGAAGAATACGAAAAGGCGATGAAAAAAGTGACAGTATAGGGAATAATAAATAGGGAAAGAGGAGGGAGAATGGAAGGGTATGAATTGGGGAATCAGGATGAACGCTTGTGCAGAATATTTTGAGAATCTGCTAAGGTACATGGAAAATAGAGTGAAGGTTTGAGGAAGAAAGGCATTTGCGGGAGATGAGGACATCGAAAATGAGATAAGTAGGATAGAGGTTAAGGAGACATCTAAAGAACAGTTAAGGCAGCAACTCAAAATGGCTTACAGAACAAAGCACTGGTACATGGTGGAGAAAAGGTGAAAGAGAGATGTGATAAATTCCTATAAGGTTTAGGAGAGCGAAGGATGGCTGGAGGAATGAAAGACAAAGCTTGCAGTGTCGTTGACTAAGGAAGGGGGAGAGTAGGTTATAAAAGGATGATTGTGGATTTCAGAGCAGCTTTTGACTCCATAAACAGAAGGATCCTTTGGGAGACCATTAAAGATTGAATTTACAGTGTTTTGAGTAATAAAATTGAATAATTATGAGCAGAAAATACCAATTCTCATCCAAATTGATATTCTTACTAATTTTCAGTCTGAATAATGAAAAATAAATTTTTTGAATGAATACAAAATTATTTTACAAGATCGTGTTCAGAACGTTCTGCTGAGTCATATAACGATTCCTATAATTTTTTTTTTTTTTTTTTTTTGGGAACATCGAAGTTTTTGATGCATATTTTTCATAATTAACTTGATGTAATGATTTCAAATATTTTATTCGAAAAGATGATAATACCTCTCAGGTAACCGTGACCACCACAAGCTTCTCGACAATCTTGAATTGCATCTCGAGCCGTCCAGGCACAAAGAGGTTTTGTTGCTGAAGATAATGCATGAATTTCCATTCCTTTTGCACTAACCAATTCTTTATCATCTGAGGTGAGCAGATCAATTTGGAAATTCCGAGACTTCACCACAAAAAGATGAGAAAATATAGTCATTGCATACATCGATGCTAAATGAGGAAACAATCTTCCTTGCTGAAAAATTATATTTATTTAGAGATTCTTATTTATTTTGAAGTTTTAGTTGATTTCAATAATTATATCATTCTAGATCATTGATAGAAATTACCTGAACTTGATATTCAATAACAGGATATTCTTCTTTCGCAGAAGGTCCAAATTGTTTTCTGGCAGCAACATATCGAATTGCGATAACGGTGGCAAGAGTGGCATACATTGAACAAATCATTGTAATTGTGACTCTTCCAGTAGAAAGGGCACCCAAAGATGCACCTGAATAATAAAGAGTCATTAGATTCGTGGTGAAAAAAATAGGTTATTTTTGAAGAAATGATCTATTATTATCAATTAATTTAGTCTCCTTGAGTAAGGATCGAGTGGAAGAATAGCATAAAAGTGTAGATTTTAGAAATACCTAGGCAGGAGAAAACTGAGGTTCAATAAAGATGAAACCGAGATAATCAGGGCTGCCGCAGACTAATGTATCTTAAAAAAGTGACAAAAGTGACTAAATTGAGCTAAAAAGTGACTAAAAGTGACTAACTTAGAACAAAAACGGGGCAAAAAGATCCCTTTTTTAAAACAAAAAAGTAGCTATCGAGGTGGCTTTTATGTTCATAGAAACACTTATTACCTTCAAAAGTTTGATTAAATTATTTAATGCTCGATTAGCTTGCATTGGCAAGACCAGATAAAATTCTAATGCTGCATTTGGGGGTTGACACCGTATGGTCACAATTCCCAGAACGAATTTTAGAAGTCTTTGACAAATTGTAATTCAGTTTATGGCAAGCTAAATAAACCAATAACGCAAATGCCGTATTTGAATTCCACAATGATTTACGATAGGAACTAGAAAACAGGAAAATCACGAACTGACATAGCTTAAACTTTGATATTAAATAGAATTCCAAAAGCCGATAAAAAGGAGAATTTACTTATCAATAATTATAGGGTGGAGTCTGAAAGGTTCAGAAACTCCTTAATGACTTTTTTCTATAAAAAAGTGACTTATGGTGACTCAGAGTAGCGATTTAGCAGACGATCTCCAATTCCCGGTGATTTTCAGGTCAAGTTTTTTAATTTTCCCAGTCAAATAAGAGTAAAATATTCATATTTGGCGCAGAGCGCTAACATTTATTATAGTTCATGACGTTCATTTTGAGAAAAAAAAAATTAAATCTTCCACGGAAAAATATCATTTTTCTTACAAGAATTGGAACAGTTAAAGTTGGCATTGAGAACAAATTATATGAAGATGGCAAAAGAGAAATGGATTTCAAACAAAATAGTTTATTTTTCAAAAAAATTTCAAACCAAATAGATAAATTATCAACTAAAATGATCAATATTTAACTAGGGAACTTTGACTTTTAACCATGAAGGACATGAAGGTGAATATTTAAACAAAAAGATTAATTTCTGGAACGGAGAAAGTATTTAATCTTTAATGCAATGAAAGAATTGTCAACACAAGCTTCAATACTTAAATTTCAAATTAAAAAAAAAAATTTAACCAAACAAATGAACTTTAAAATGCAAGTATGGAATTTCCAATCGAAATAAGTGAAATTTCCAGTTGAAAAAAATTACTTATAACCTAAAACAACTAAAATCCAACAACAATAAAAACTTACTTTCGGAAAAACCGTTACATTTCTGAACAAAATGAGGAACATTCAAACAAAATTGTAAATATTAAACTGTAATAGTTGAATTTTTAATCAGGAAGAAGAATTTTTTACTATTGAAATTAAACTATATATTAAACTATTAAACTATTGAAACAATGATTTCCAACAAATAATGGAAATGCAACATTTTGGGATTGAAAAATTATTTTTAAACTAAACATAAGAGTTTTAAACTAGATAAATTTTCGACTAAAATCCAAAAAATTGAACTGCATAACTTCAATGGTGAACCGTGAAGAGGTGAAAAAGACAAATCTCCATACACATTATCGAATTTCGAACCAAAGAAGATCAGTTTTTCACTAAAAATAAAACAGTAAAATTTTCAGGGAGAGAAATTAATTATCAACCAAACTTATGAATTTTCAGGTAAAATGATGAATCTTCAACTGGAATAGATTATTTTATGCAAAAAAGAATCATTTTTAACCATAAGGGTTGATATTATAAAAGAAATGTGAAATTCCCACAAAGTGCATTTCTAAACAAATTCTTGAATGTTCCAATTCAAAAATTTATGTTCAACTAAATACTTAAATTTTCACCCAAAAAGATAAATTGCTTTTTAACAGAGTATGTATGTTTTCAGCCAGAGGTAAAGTTCAAATTCAAATACTGCACCTTCAACAGACAAATCAAATTTTCAACAAAAGAGTTTAACTTTTAATCAAGTAATTGATTTTTTAACTAAAAAAGGATGAATCTGTGAAGAACAATGTAAACAAGTTTTCTATTACATTTCAGAAATATTTCTTCTTCGAAATACTACTTCTACTTCAAAAACTGCTTGAAGTACTTTCTTCATTTAAAATTGAGAAGAGTGATCTTTTCAAATCCCTCTCTTCTAGGTCCAAATTATAATTATTAATAAAAAGTTCCCATTTCATGGAAAAAATTCCCTGTTCCAAGTGAAATCATATTTTTTTACCGAAAGTCCCTGCCTGAAAATAAAAATCCTAATTACTTTCTGAAACTCCCTGTCTTAAGTCAAATGAATGAAGAGGAAGCAAGTAAAACGTGATAAATTCATTATTTTGAAAAAAATTGAGGAAATAATTCTTTCTGTATCTTTGGGCCGTCGTCAATTCGATTTCTAACTTCAGTCAGCCGAATAAATCTCAATAAGCAATAAATTTGCAAAAACTTCTTCTTATAATGGAAAAAAATCAAAATTCTTTCTCTCATAAAGTATATAGATATATTTAAAAATTTTCAGAATCAGACTAAAGGAACGTTACATTTTCCAACTCAAATGATGAGATATTTTTCAATCCATAGAAAGAAAGCCGTTATTTCTCGGATTTTCAATTGTCTAGATTAAGTCAAGTATATTCCCGGTTTTTAATCAAATTCCCGGTCATTTATAGTGACTGTTTTTCAGGAGAGTGACTAAATAGTGACATGGAATAAAAAAGTGACTAAAAGTGACTTAAGTGACCGAGTGGCAGCTCTGGAGATAATGATATTGAAGAGAAAGGAAAGGGAAAGAGGGTAACATTTAATAAAAAGGTAGAAAATTAAAGGAGGTAAAGAAATCCAAATATCTCGATTTTATTGTGTAGAAGAATAGGGGACATGAGGCGTATATTAGGGAAAGGATGGAAAACGGCAGGAGTAATAACGCAGGTATGAGGAATAGAAAAAATAAGGTTTTAAAGGATTGGAAGAGTCGAAGGAGGTTGTTTGATACTCTGGCATTACCAGTATAAGGCTGTGAGGTGAAGATATGGGGATGGAATGAGAGAAAGGAGATGGAGAAAATGTAAGAGAGATATATTGGGTGAATATTAGGGGTAGAATGGAGAGCACCGCGTTATATGATAAGGGAAGAGACTCAAAGGGATAATTTTAGGAAAAAGGCAGGAAAGAGGACTTGCGGATTCGGAAGGAAACTAAGAGAGGAAAATGAAGAAGAGTTAGTGAGGGACTATTACAAGGAGGTGGAAGAAAGGGTAAAGAGGGACGTTGAATGGATGGAACGGTGGGAAGAAGAAAGAGGAGATTTCACAAAGATCGAGCAGGAGAAACTATAGGTTTCAAGTAATTGAAAGAAACAGATGAAGTAAAAAAAACAGACAGGGGGGAAAGGATAGAGCAATCAAGGAACGATAAATTGTATAAGGGGAGAAAAGAGGAGGATGCCAAAATATCTGAAAAGAGAATTAGGGGGGGGGGAGGGTGGTAAAGAATAGCTAGACGGAGACTAAGAAATGAAGAAAAAGAAGAAATATATTGGGAGAAGGACGAGAAGAAAAATGCAGAGTATGCGGGTGGATGGAGGAGACGGGAGCATGTATGGGATGGTTGGAGAAAGGAAGGGAGGAGAGAAAAGGATGGTAAGAGAATGTCATGAGAGCTTTGGGGGATGAGGGGATGGGAGGAGGATGGACGAAAGAGGTGGAGAAGTGGGAAAAGGAGATTAAGAGTGTGTGGGGGGAAGAGATCAAAAGGAGCTAGTGACACCATAAAGAAATGAATGTATAAAAGAAAAGGGGTGGCAAGGAAGAAGACATAGGAAGGAAGAAATATGATTGGGACGGTGAGAGTTAGTGAGGAGTTCAGTGATGGGCCTGAGAGATAAAGGAACGGAAGAGGAGAATACGAGAAATAGAAGAAAACAAGAAGAGGCTTGATGAAAAAGAATGGGGAAGAGTGGGGGAAAGGCTACCAAGAGGTTAGAGATGGAAGGTTCAAAAGGCAACTAGGAAGAATATAAAGGACAGAAAAATGGGAGGAATGGTGATCAAAATAAGGAAGGAATATATAAATGGGGTTTAGAAAAAATAGAGGAAGGATCTTAAATTTTAGATTTGTAATTTTACCAAATAGTTTGCTCTGGTCCTTGATTCGAGCAACGTATTTTCCTTCCTTAGTGACATCTGCATTTTTATTCAAAAGATTAATGCGAGGGACGGAATATTGATTAAACAGTAAAAATCCATTATCTACTCCATTCAAAGCTACTTTTTCTCCCATGTCTCCAACAGTAACTCCTGACATTGGTAAAAATGTTTTTGGGTCTCGAATCTGAACAACAAAAGGATGCAACCCATGGTTTTCATTATCTGGAGTAATCAGCTGAGCGTAGACGATTGCATGCGTTGCAGTTTTTCCTGTCGATATTCAAAATTGTGATTAGAATTATTTTTTTCTCAAACTGAAAAATAAAAAGGAAATTAACTGATCAAAAATGAATTTGTTTCCTCGAATAATCTTTTTTTCTAGTGAATTAAAAAATGCATCCGTACTGAAGTTAAACAATTCATGTCCAATTAGAAAAATGTTTATAAAAATAAGAAATTCTTTTTTTACCTAGCGCTCCAGCCCAGCATTTTGCAGATTCGAAATTCGGAGAATGAAAAATAAAACTTTCAGTTCGTGGGTCGTATTTTGCAATTGTCAGCATTCCTCTCACGTTGGTTCCGTGAGCAATTTCGGTCAACGCAAAGCAGCCAGTATACTACAAAAAAAAAACATTTTAGAAAAAAAAATTCAAGATTTTTTTGCTTACACTTTGTTACTTACTTTACCCTCTTGTAATTTTTCCAAAATGTCTGCATGGCGATCTGAACCTAAACTCAATATTACTGAAGGCACCATTCCCTGAGTTATTCCTAGTATTATGGGCAATGAGCCATCGTAGAAAAATAGATAATTGAACCAACCAGGATTATCAATTGGCTAAAAAAAAATAATAATCACTATTTTGTAGTAATAATTTTTGGAAGATATCATTTACATAATATTTAAGTCTAAGAATAATCAATTTGAGATTTCGAACAATCGAAATGACGAATAATTAGGACAATTACAAAAAAAAATCTGCCCTAACCCGGATTTGAACCGGAAATTCCACTATACGTGGGTGGAGGATTTACGGTACAACGCTCCATTCATGCATAGTGGCGTTCCCGGGTCGAATCCGGACTGAGGCAGATTTGTTATCGTTCTGTAAAGAATTATTTGTCAGTATCGATCGTTGTTTTTATTGGTCGAAATTATCATGTAATATAATCTGCAAGTGTATAAGTTTATTACAAGTGTACAAGTGTATCTGAAAGTTTTTTTATTACCGTTATTTTAAAGTGATCAAATTTTTTATTTAAAGTTTAAAATTATATTTAATTATAATGTAAACGATTTTTTAAAATCAATCCGAATCTCCGAAACTGTATTAAAAAATCAAATTGATAACTGGAGACTTATATTTCCGGAATAAATATTTATATTGCCTTCTTGTTGACTCCTGCGGTATTAATTAGAGTTTAAATAGTTAAATTGTTAAAATCTATTATACTTACAATTTGCTGATAATTATTAGTATATTGATTAATATATTAAATAATGAATATTGATTTTTGATAATAATTCATTATTTTTCAATCTAACTTCTGGATCGATTCTGAGCTTGACACTTTCAATATTAAATTATTCAAATCTGGAATTGTTTAACATTTAACATTTTTTAAATTAAAGCATGTATCGAGACTTTGAAAATGCTTGGCTTGATCAAAAAAATGTATACAATTTTTTTGTTTACGAAAAGTTATATCCTGAAGTTAGAAATATAATTCAAATAACGCCCAGTTGAATAACTAATAGAAAGAAAGAAATACTTTCTTTTTTCTTGAATATTAGTTCGTTTCAATTATTTGAAGTCAAGAAACAGATTAGAGAAATTCCCAAATCGAATTGGAATATAAGCCATAATTATCTATCAATTCTAAGACCTAATGTTAAGAAAGTGAATAATTCTAAAATTGATAGTGTTCCATCCTCAACTATTCTGCATTCACAGTTTCAGAATAACAATTACAAGTATGTCAATTATTGTAAGTATTGTATTTTCTCCCCTTGAATGATTTTGAACCCAAAACCCTCAAAATTTTTTGATTTTGAATTGAATCATTTAGAATTACACAATTCCGAAGTATTTGAAATTAAATAAATAAAAAATTGGACGTCAGATTAAGAAAGGAAACTAGTTCATTTTCGAATTAAAAGTATTTGCAGTTCAATAATATGGAACTAAAAATTTTCGAATTAAACATTTTGGAAAGAATTTCAACTTTAAATGTCCAGAATGTAATAATTTGATCAAAATTGTTTCAAATCTAAATGACTCCAAATGAAAAAGATCAAATGGAAAGGATTGGGAATTTAATTAATCAGTTACAAGTGAAAGACTTTAAGAAAGAATAATTTTGAAGTTTCTCTCTGATTTCGAAATCGAACAATTATGAAAAGAGAAATTTTCAAAATAAATAATATGAATTTAAATAATATAATTTCTATCTAATTGGAATGTCATCATCTTTAAATAATAGCGCTTAAAGTAGAATAATTCCAAATGAAGAGCTCCTTAAACTTGAATAATCAATATTTATTGAATTTATTTATTTAAAATTCAACAATTTCCACTTCAAAGCTAAGAATAGGACAATAAGCATTAAATTCCTTACAGAAATCAGAAAAGTTTGAATTCAAATCCATCGAAGTCAGAAGTTTTGAACTGACTTTCAGGTTATAACATTTTGTAATAATCTCTAATTAGAAATGTTTCGAATCGAATAACTTTGCATTCAAATTTCAAGAACGCATATTTTCATTTCTGAATTGAATTATTCTAAATCCTATTTTCAGAAATAGGAAAACTTCAAATTGAAGCGATTCAAAATGGGATGATTCTCCATTTCAAAACGGTTCAAGTTTGATGGTTTAAGATTTAAATTTTCCAAAAAGGACAACTTAAAATGGGAAGTAATTGAAATGGATTTTTTTTTTAGATAAAAGCGTTGGAAATTTAACCATAAAAAATAAACAGCTCTTGAAAATTTAATAATTCCAACTTCAACAACTGTCTAGAATTATAGAATTTTATTATAATTATAATTTTAACTGTTTCATTTTCAAATTCGAGGAATCAGACAACTTTAAATCTGAAGGATTAAAAATTCAATAATTCTCAATTCAGAAACGTTTCAAGTTCGATAATTCGGGTTTGAAATTTCCAAAAAAGGCCATTTCTAAAAGGAAAGAAAATGAACTTCAATTATTTTTTAATGAAAACGTTCCAAATTGAACCCTCCCAATACGAAGCTCTGAAATAGTAATCATTTAAAAAAAAATGTTTGAAGTATTAGGATTTTCAGTTTAAAGTTTGAAAATAGGACCATAAGCATAAAGTTCATCTAATTGCAAATTGAATAAGTTTGAATTCCAATCTGTCAAGAGAAAACTTTCTCAGAATTGACGTTGGGATTATCAGATTTTGAGAAGATCTACTCCCAGAAATGTTTCAAATTGAATGAATTTGAATTCGAGTTTGCAAATACATATTCACGAGGTTTTTTGAATAATTTCAGACTGTAATTGAACAAATGTACAACTTTAGATTGAAAGGATTTAAAGTAGAAAAATTCTCACTTTGAAAAAATTCAAAGTTTGATGATTTGAGATTCAAATGTTTGAAGGAGAAAATTTCGAGGAAGAAAATAATGGAATATCGTGATAAAATAGGATCATAAGCATTCAAACTATTCGAATTCGAAAGTAAAGAAGATTGAATTGAAATCTTTAAAAATTAAAAATTCTCAAATAGACTTTGTCATTGAAACATTTTGAAGAAAAATGTTAATAAGAACTTTTGAAATCCAATACTGTCCGATTCAAAATTTCCAAATGCAAATGTTGAAATTCAAATTTGATAACTCCAAATCGAAAGCTCTAACGACCTAATGATTTTAGACAAAAACGCAAGAAATTAATTGAGAGGATTCGAAGTGAAAACTGAATAATTGCATATTAAAATTGTTTAAATATGCTCATTTTTAACAGAACTTAATTGGAATTTATTCATTTATAAATAAGCATTCCGGTTCTTTCAATTTAAATTTGACGAGTTAGCATTAAAAAATGTCAGAATTGAACATTTTCAAACTGACTTTAGAATTATAAAATTGTAAAGGATTTTAATTCATTAACGTTTGAAATTCAATACTTCTAGATTCGAAGGTTGGAAATCGTATATCTTATTCTTTCAACTGAATTATTTTGAATTAAAAGCGTAATTCTTTTTATGAAGTAAAATTTAGAAAATTGTAAATGAACCTTTTTTGACTTCCCCAAAATATACTGTTTGGTGTTGGATTATTTGAATTTTACAATTTGAAATTGGTACCTCAGTAATCTTGATTTATATTTGCACATTTTAATTGAAAGTGCAATGTTTACCGCGCGCTCTAGCGCGCTTTTATGCTGCTATTCTAAACATTGTATTTTATTTATCTTGAAATAATGTTTATATTTATTCCGAAAATTTAAAATTCTATCAATTCTTATTTAATTTGGAAAGACCACGGAGTATTTCCATGATTCTATTTCAAATTTTAGTGCAAACTTTTTGAATTTTATTTACCTGAATATCACTTTCTATTAGAGAATTGACTTGCTTGTAACATCTTCTTCTAGTTTCGTCCAAAGATACTGTTTTTACTGGCCTCCTAAACTCGGGACTAGATTCTATGTGGTTCCATAATTTGTTCTAAAATAAAAACAGAAAAATGTATTGCATCACTTTTCCTACAAAAATGGAAAAGTAAATAAATAATGTTTTCAAACTCACCTGGTATTTGACTAAATCTTCGCCCAATAAATGAACTTTCATTGACTTCCAATTAAAACTGGCTCTTTTTCTGTAGACCTCGAGTGGTCCCTTCGGCAAATCGCGTAATAAATCCATTGCTTCTATAAACTTTGCACTGCGAACCCTGGAGAAAAAAATTAATTTCATGAAAATAAATAGCATTCGAATCTAAAAGCGATTTTAGACACTTTTATTCCACAAAATCAAGACATCCAAATTTTATTTTCTGTTCTATAAAATTCTTTAAAATTATAATTGTTACCTCATCTTCAGCGAATCGAGCTTTTATTGACCTTATTAATAAAATGTTAACGATGTTTTAGCAGTCTAAGTATCAAGAGGCTTACTTCTTTCCGCAATATCATTCTGAAATTCAATTTGCAAAGCGGATGTGAAAAAGTGAAGTGCTGTCTACTCCATTTGAATTTTTAATTGAAATTTTATGCTTGCGTTTTTCCAATCATGATGGAAAATTGAAGAAAAAAATATTAAATATTAAATAGTTGCAGCAACTCCGGATATATTTTTAAAAATTATTTCACAATCTCACATGAAAATTTTTTCTTATTATGGCACGATTTGTTCTGCAATAGTTCCTTATCTTAAAAAATACCTATAATCACATTCACATCGTAATGAGCAGGTATTGGTTTTATGTGAAAATCGACTTTCGCGGAATTTCTGAAATCTCCACGTTTTGAGACCTCCTGATTCCGAAAAAGTAGTTATTACGTTGGTGTATGTCTGTTTTCGTCGTCGTCGTCGTCGTTAGTGTCTGTCTGTTCCATAACTTTTGAATGACTGATCGGATTGGATTGCCCTTTTTCATCCATTTTGAGGGACCAAAAAGACAGGTCAAGTTCGTTAACCAGCTATTTTGGATGAACAATCGAAGAGGGGGAACATTTTGAAAATTTTCTTGGACTTTTCTTCGAAGGCTCAAAAATTGCAAGAACAGTTTCTTGTAGCACGTAAAATGTGAAACAATTTGTCCCAATCATTTTTTTCGATAGAAACAAAATTGTCAGAGTTATGGTATATTCAAAATTAAAAAATTTAAAAGAAAATGAGAATTTTTAGCCAAATAACGCAAGATTGATAGGGAATTCAGAGGGAAAAAACGTTTCTTCTTGGGAGCCCTACAAAATTGTGAACACAACTTTTTGAATTTTCTCGAAAAATCGAAAATTCCCATTTCGATCGCACAAAAAATAATGACAAAAAATCTGCCCGCCGCGCGGGTTCATTCTCATCGCGCGCTTTGCGCGTGGCTCTAATTGTTAGAAATCCGTAAAATGTGATGGATATGCAGGTCAAGAGACAGAAGGAACGGAGGAAGAACTAAAATACGAAATTAGACGGGGAATGGCGGAACTCAGAAGAGAAATGGGAGAAAGTTAAGGAAAACTTGTAGAAAAGGATGTAGAGTCTAGATCAACAACTAGAAAACCAGGAAGTGCCAAAGTAAAGAGTGGAGGAGTCAGAAAGTAGGATGGAAAGAATGCTAAACGAAATCCAGAAGGGAGAAAGGGGGAAGGGGGAGGCAGAAGGAGGATGGGAATAAGGAAAGGTCGAGAAAAATAGAGAGAAGAATGGAAAGGGGTGAGAGAGGGTGATAAAAGGTATGAGATTGGATGAGAGGGATTTGAAGGAAGGTGTACAAGATGTGTTAAATAGGATAAATGCGAAGGTACTGGTAGGAGAAGTTAGGAGTATCG
>WSXT02073168.1:0-12233 GCA_011762715.2 Neuroterus valhalla
TTAAACAATTTATCATCATTGCTACTAATATTCTCTTTGCTTGATGATAGAAACTTGCGGTTTTTTCTGAAATTTTTTAACTTTCTTCCCACTTTTCACTTGAAGTTAGTTGATATTCGATTTAATTTAACAAAATTAATCGTTTAAACAAATTATTATTGGTTATGGCTATCTTATCTTAGATCAGTGCTGAAAGTTGCGGTTTTTTCTGAAATGTTTAACTTCGCTTTACCTTTTTAGCTGCGAACAAGTAATAAATGAAGATCAGCGTGAATAATATTTTTAACAATCTCTTTCTTTTTTGCGAATATATATTTCTGAATTGAACAAAACTTATTTTCGTTTAAACAATAGGAAATTTTGGGAAAATGTCCGCTTCTTTTGGTCTGCCATTTCGAATTTTGAATTTCTAATATCATTTTTTAAATCAGCGGCCCAAACACCTCTTTGTACTCATTTTCGTGGAAAACAATAGGAACTTTCGAAAAAATGTCCGCCATTTTGGATTTCGAATTTTTAGTATCATTTTTGAAATCAGCAAGCCAAAAAACCCCTTTGTACTCATTTTTGTGGGAACAATAGAAAATTCTGTAAAACTGTCCGCCACTTTGAATTTTGAATTTTTAGTATCATTTTTGAGGTCAGCGACCCAAAAAACGTGATATAGACACTCAAGAAGTCATAAATATTAATTCTTCGAATTTTGGCCAGGAATTTCGGATCTTGAACCACTGTGCACCGCCACGCTCTTCTACTTCCTCTTCAATTATTCTCTCTACCTTGACCCAGATACAGTTTTGCTCTCTCTCTCCATCCTACAATCCTATCTCCACGAACCGTTTGTTTGTCCTTCACATCCATGCCATCATATCCTCTTCCATCTGTTTCCTCTAATCTTTTTCCTTGCCTACCACCACGGCAACTGTCTCCAAACGTTTAACTCTATCCCTCGGATCTTTCATTTCTTCTTCCCATTTCTCTTTCTTAATCCTAACGTCGACCTTTATACCCTTTTCTTCCTCCTCAGCACCCTGATTTCCGAAATAAGCAATTATGGTGTCTCATTATCCAGCTGTTCTCCCATTCTCGAAGATGACCTGCTGTTTCTAGCGCTTTGCTTGCCTGGAATTTCTCGCCCTTACGTTTCCCCCGCTTCCCCAATCAAGCCTTCCCCCTTTTCTTTGCGCACTGCTAGAACCCGAACTAAGTGGTGAGTAGACTGATTCCTTCCCGTCTGCCTTGCTCACAGCGCTCTCGTTTTCACCCTCAGCCCTCAGCCCTTAGCCTTAGACTCTGCCTTCTCTTCTACCGGCAACAAAGACTACTACCACTGCGGTGACTGCCTACTGCATCCGACAGATGTCTTTGTACTGCGTTCCTGCTTTACTGCAATATCCTTATATTTTTACAATTACTTTATTTCCTTCATTACTCTACCCTAGTAGGCCCTTGCATACACCACTCTGTCTCCCTAACTCTTTTATGAAATCCCTTTTCGTCAGCCTTACCTCCCTTTTCCTATTTTCCCTTAATTCCCCCCCCCCCCCCCCCACCACCCACACAAAAAAAACTACTTTTTCTACCCTTTACTCACCCTTCGCACCCTCATTTACCACCTGAGCTTCCAACCTCACCCTCCATTCAAACCCTGAGCACAATTTCCGTAAAAGTTTATCACCGCCTGTCAACTAGCATGCTCCACTACAGACAGCAACATGCAAGTCATCGATGATATTATTTCCGTGATTGGAAAAATAAAGAATGGTAAGGCTGTGTAGATGGTTTTCCCTCTGAAATGCTTAGGTTCGGTGGCAGATATTTGTTTGTGTGGCTGTGTGAAATCTCGAATATGTGTGCTGTGGATACCGAAGTTCAGAATGGCTGGAGACAACATTGATCCTAATTTACAGGGGGAAGGGTGATCAAGGCGACTGTAATGTTTATGCAAAATTTGAGGCAGTGAGTAGCCATGGTAATCATGGAGCCATCGATAGATAAGGGAGGGTGTTAGAGAGAAGGGGCAGGAGGATTGATGGTGGAAGAGATAAGGATGAGAGAGGGAAAACTAGAGATTGATGAAGGATGACAAGAAACTTATATTGATAAGGGAAGAACAGTAGTGGACTATTTGACTCTCAAGGACGATGTGAAGAAAAACATAGAGGAGTCAGAAATAGGAGAGTACGTGGACTCTGCTCCTTTAGATTATAGTGTCAGTAGAGCGAAGACCAGGTTATAAATAGAAAACACCTCAAGAAAGTAAAGAAAGACAGAGAGTGTAGAAAGGTAACTGTTAAGGAGAGGGAAGTGGTAATAAGAAGAGTAGAAGGAATTATAAGTGATAAAGTTTAAAAAGAAGTCTGTATGATGCGTCATGGGGTGGAAGAAGTAAAAACACTAATACTTTCGGAGTATATATCTCTTAGAGACATATGCTGATAATGAAACGCTGTTAGTAGAAACTGAGAGATATATGGCATGTTCAATTACCTAATTTAAAATAAACTTGTTGAGCCTAATTAACTCTTTCAGAACAATTCTCCCAGCCTACAAAAAATTTATATCGAAAAGTTTTCGAATGTCAGGTTCATTTCTGATTTTTTCAAGTTATCAAAAATTGTTTCCGCCGTAATTCTTCATAAGTATTCAAGGACTTTCATTTTCATCTGCATAACTTCTAACATAACACATTACGTAGGTTATCGTTCTGGGAAATTTGAGAAGAAAAACAAGTTGCTGAATATGATTTTCTGAATACGACTAGAATAATATTTGTCGAGCGTAGTTTTAGCATCCTTCAACATCTGGCAAATGATGAAATTGATATAGGCTCCAGCTATTGCAATTTCAATCAAAACTAATATCTTAAAACTGTGATAAGGATTGACATAAAAAAATACACCGAGATAACGCAAGAAATAGAAGTATGTCATGTCCAAAACGCATGACTCATCTATTTAAATTATTGTTAGAAGTGAAGAATCTTATTCTAATATGAAATTTTTGTGAAATATTCTTCTTACCAATTGCGCAGAAGAAAACTGCTGAAGTTACGAATAGTGTAGCAATTGTAATCGTCATTGCAACAAACCATAGGAGCCTGTTACCAGAACTTTATTATTCAAGAGCGCGACTGCTTACGAATGAAATAAATGAGGCTTCCACTGTTATTTGTACAGAAGACGTTATCATGTTTTTTTGCCAATGAAGGTCAATGCCCGAAAGGACATATTTATATCTAAAAACAAGTTGACGCAACCGATTCTTTCGAATATCTAGCAAACCTTTGCTGCTGACAATCTGATCATCTTCTGATTACCCACACATCGTCCATATCAAAAATTCAAAATTCCCAGAATTAAGTTGGTTTATTATTATGATAAGACAATAAGGCGAATTCAATTTCGGGTGACCTTACGCGGGAAGTTCTAGCCGATTTGTACTGATGGGTATGAAGAAAATTATATAGAAAAATTTGAGAATGGAATTGATGTGAAAAGTTTGAGTAAGTGGTGGGTAGGGAAAATTCTAGGGATAGGTAGAAATCGATTTCATATTTTATCATACATTAACCCTGATTCAAGATGCAGTATCCAAAAAAAAAATTTGAATTTATTTCTTGAGCAGAATAAACAAAACCAAGGTTGATCTGCCGAACATTAGAAGGCAGAACTAATAAAATCAATAAACAGCAGAAGCAATGTAGAGAGTTACGCAAAGCCTTTGAAATGATCTACTCAGCGGAACATTTGCACCGGCTAATCAGTATCAAAATTCATTCAATCCACACTCCTTGCCTTTCTCCTTCAGGTCCCTGATATGACCGAATGCTCTGTCGGTACCTTTGCGAGGCACACCAACCCACCCATCCATGTCTCCGTTTTTCTGTCCTGTTCTGAGCACAAAGTGTTTTTTTGTTGGTGGTGGGTACTTTGCTGGACTAGATTGACAATGTGCATTTCATTCTTTGTTTTCAAGACATATCTGAGGCATTCCCTCGAAGATAATGACGTTCGAAGGACAAGGAGAAACATCAACATCAAAGTTCCTTCGAAGCCGCAGGATCTAGCTAGAATGAATGCAATCCTTTGTAAGGATCTTCTGGAGTGAGCCGACATCAGGACCATCACGTATCCTGAGTCTCATTGACCGCGCAGAATCTAGTGAGCCTTTCGCAGCAAGGGTTCGAGAATGATCTCACGAAAGAATGATCCATCATCTCACATTGAGAATGTTGATGCTGCTGACCACCAAGCAGTACATCGCTGATGAAATAGGGAGTTATCCGACGCAAGGAAGGGAATACGAAACGGGGAAAATTAGGTCAGGGAAATTCAACAGTTATTGTCTGTTTGTGAAAAACACACTCAATTTCAAGGAAGTCGAGAAACTTCAGGTCTCATTAAACGAAGGCACTGAGTACATCATACGTTTCAAAGAGCTTTACGAAAACCTCCTAACGTCTAAGGGAGTATGCCTTCCAATCACTGCCAAGGCAATAAAGAAAAAATGAGGGGCGAATGATCATAGAACAGGCCCGCAGCCAGGAATTTGTTTCGCGGGGGGGGGGCTCACAAATGTATCTACTAATTGCATAGGGCTTGGATTCAGCGTTACGTAGAGGAGATTACCGAATTTTGGGGGGAGGGGGCTAGCGCCTCTTGAGCCTCCCCCCTGGCTACGTGCCTGTCATAAGACGTACTATACTCCTACCAGCAGGCTTAGCAGGAAAACCTAATGGTCAACACGAGTGCCTGCAGAGATAATGCAAACTGCTAACGCAATCTATCGATGTCCCGGATTTATGACCAGAAAGCTTTTGATTGGCCTTAACATAGACACATAATTTGTCTGTTGAAAACTTCGGAGGTTCATACACATAAAGTGAGATGCACTGAGAGATTATTGCTATCTTGGAAAATTAGATTTACCTATTCTGATGGAAAATTTTGTGTAGCAATTAAAAGCATTGATTGATAGCGGGGCGTCTTCCAGGATGAAACAATAAGCTCTCTCTTATTCTACATCAGACTTCTGCCACTGCTTCTTGCACTACCTGATTCTCGTAGGTACCACAGCGGAGGAACAGCTGAGTGCGAGTATCAGGTCACTCTTTTGTTCTATATGTGTTCCATGCTCCTAGGGCCAGGATTTATCTGGAGCGTACACAAATTGCAGAACGTATATTGAGTTCCGACTGAAATTTCAGAGGGCAATTCCCAGACTAGAAGCATAATTTGTTGCTATTTTTTTGCTAATTTCTTACGCAAGGGTCAATTTTTTCGCTTATGCCGTTTCCGAGATACGCGTTGCCCCCTACCGCCAGGCTTGTATCGATAGCTCTTGTCGTTCCCGGGATAGCACATGATGCTGCCGTAGCTTAATTTTATGGTAGGGGGCAACGCGTATCTCGGAAACGGCATGAGCGACAAAAGTAATTCTTGCGTTACAAATAGCAATAAAAGAGCAACAAAATATGCGGTCAGACTCGTACCGATAGCTCTTGCCGTCCCCGAAATAGCGCATGATGCTGCCGTATTTTATTATAAAGGTAGCGGGCAACGCGTATCTCGGAAATGGCATAAGCGACGAAATCAATACTTGCGTTACAGATTAGCAACAAAAGAGCAATAAAATATGCCGCCAACTCGTATCGATAGCTCTCGACGTTCCCAAGATAGCGCATGATGCTGCCTTAGCTCAATGTAATGCTAGTGGTCTCTCGAAAACAGCATGAGCGACAACAGTGATTCTTGCGTTAAAAATTGCAACAAAATAGCAACAAAATATGCCGCCAGGCTCATATCGATAGCTCTCGCCATTCCCGAGATACCGCATGATGCTGACGTAGCCTAATTTTATGGTAGGGGGAAACGCGTATTTCGGAAACGGCATAAACGACAAAGTTATTCTTGCGTTACAAATAGCAACAAAAGAGCAACAAAATATGCGGTCAGGCTCGTATCGATAGCTCTCGCCGTTCTCGGGATAGCACATGGTGCTGCCGTAGCCTAATATTATAGTAGGGGGCAACGCGTATCTCGGAAACAGCATAAGCGACAAAATTGATTCTTGCTTTATAAATTAGCAGCAAGATACCAAAAAAATATGCCACCAGGCTCCTATCGATCGCTCTCGCCGTTCTCGAGATAGCGCATGATGCTGCCGTAGCTTCATATTAAGGAAGGGATCAACGCGTATTTCGGAAACGGCATGAGCGACAAAACTAATTCTTGCTCAACAGATTAACATAGAAACAAGTTATGGTACTAGTCCGGGCTCTGCCCTTTGAAATTGCTGTCACAACATAATATACGTAATTGCAGATGTTGACCATAAACTTGTGGAGAGAAGTACTATTAAACACCTATGCTTCTTCGAACCTCTCACTTCCCTCGCTCATCAATAAAGTAAACATTAGAAGAAAAATTGAATATCTCAATCCATTACGATTGAATTCATAACATTGGTTTTTCTTATTGAATTCGAAAGTCATTTGATGAATTTCGAAAAAAATTAGGATGATGTGAGCCTTGGATACAAGGGGCTACACGTGTTCGTGACGCGCGACATCGAGGATATTTGGAATATCTTTATCCTCTTCACATACATTAAAAAATATTATCTCTGCAGTAAAGATAAGGTTTATTTCTAGAGCACATACGAAAACAAGTGAGTCAGAAATAGTACTTGGTTAGAAAATCCTCATTTGGGAGAGAATGTAAACGAGGGCATAAAGACTAGATTGAAATATATTAATATCATTCATGAAATTTTATTGAGTTAGGCCCATGAGGAAACGTCTAGTGATTGCTTAATGATAATTTCTAGAATCCCTCAATTACGATTAGAAGGAATTGTAAGATTTTTGCCTATTCCCCTCCGCAGGATGATTAATATGTCAGGTTTTGTAAATAGCAAATTAATTCAAAATAATTTGAAGGTTTTCAAGCAATCAGGAAGGATTTCCGCAGGAAACGGAGGATTTCGAATTATTTCATAAACCTGTAAGAATTTTCGTAATGTTGACCTCCTGGCAAATTTTATCTACCACGTCGTCGCAAACATAGTCACCTAAAAAATTATCCAGAAAGAACGCTTTCTCTATCAATGCTCCACCGAAGTATGACATAATCATCATTTATTGCCGTTTAATACTCCTAATTACCATTACATTTATTCTATTTTTAACGAAACATGAGTGTGAACCCACACTTTGGCGGAGCATGACACATATAATTCCGAAATCTTTATGGTTTCAAAAAATTACAGAGTTTCAGAGAATTTTAGGAGATTCCTAGTATAATCTCAAAGGAATAAAGATTTCAAGACCTCCCAAAGCGTATCCACGAATTTTTAGAAATGTTGTGTATAAAAGAACGATTTCTGTGGATTACGGAACATTTTTGGGAATTCAAGAATAATCTAAGAGATACAGTAATTCTTCTGACTATTCTAACCTACAAACTTTGATGTCATTCAAAAAGCCTAATACGAACGATCTCGGAAGCTACAGACATATTGTTGTGCCTGATTCCATTGCGAACATTTTTACTCGAATTCCGTCGTCAAGGCTAACTTGGTGGGCTAAGGTAACACACTGTCTTTCAAAAAATGAGACAAGTTTCAGGGCTGGACGAAGTTGTATAGACCACATTTCTACACTGACTGCCTAATTTAAATCCATCTTCCTCTACATCAACGTAAGGTTTATTCGTTCTACAAGGATTTTAAGAGAGTCTCTCCGTCAAACAATCACTCGTTTATTGGAGAAACTTTCTCAGGAAATAGATGAGTGGAAAGATTCTTTTGAAATATTGAGAGTAGATATGATAAACATTTTTCGACTATAATCTCTAGGTCCAGACCGAGAAAGTTAGTTGTGGTCACACTTGGTGTTCTTCAGGACGAAATCCTTAGTCCCTGTCTATTCGCTTTGGTAATCTCTAAACTAGAAGAATACCTTAGAAATTGTAAACCAACATGCATTCATTCATCCAGGTGTTGGAATTTACTCGTAGCGTTTTTTAAAAAAGTTTCGTGGTTTGGTATGGAAGTATCATTACAGTGGCATTATTCAAAGTATCGTCGGAAAAATTCTTCATCTTTAGATTCGATGGATGAATTATACAATCTTTGGTCATTTTGTAGTCTTCGAAGTGCTGCTTAGAAAAGCAATGCGCCATGGATCAAAACGATTGAAAATCAGGTAAAGAAAATTCCGCTGAATATGGTGGGTGATGCAGAAATTTACACTCTAGCGTTTCCAAATAAGTTTTTACGACTTTCGAAACATAGGCTCTTGCATTGTCATGGAGCAAAATTACTTTCTCGTGTGGATCTTAATATTGTGGTCACTTTCCCTGCTAGGCTCTATTCAAACGTAACAGTTGTCGTCTGTAGAGATCGCCAGTGATGGTTTCACCCGGTTGGAGTAGCTCATAATAGATAATCCCTTGGATATTCTCCTTGGGACATAATTTCAATGCACTACTGGGAAACATCCACGATTTTCTGCGTTTGCCGTTGTCGTAGAGTACCAACTCTTCGGTGCCAGAGACTATTCGATGTTAAAATCCCTTCCTTACTTGCCGTTGGAGCAGAATCTCATAGGTAACTAAACGCCGTTGCCGAGCAGCTACTTATCATTTTGGACTTTAAAAAGAAATGCGCCTAACCGATACGTTGACAATACAATACAATTTATTCCCAACTTGAAGAAACAAACTTCTCGAAAAATACTGTTCTCAAAAGAATGGTTGTATTTATCAGTCTACGCGTGGTACCGCCATTAAGTTCAGACGAAAGTGTATGAACCGATACGGAAGTAGTGAATTGAATGGATATTGGCTTTTTTATCAAGTATAATATACCTTACAACTTTTTCATAAGAGCAACAATACCGAACTGGAAAATCAGATTTCGGCAGCTCTTCCGACATTGGCGGAACTCAGTAAATTAGAAAACTGGGTAACATATGCTGACCAGGAAGGTGCATGACTAGCATTCACGTACTCAGAATTCGTCTTCTCCTCCTTCCTCGTTATCCCAGAGAGTAAAACTTAGGACGGTAATGTTTAGAAGTGATGTTTACTCTATAGATCTTCAGACTTTCTGAATTCAGATCAAAGATGAACAGGTATTCCAGTGACTGGTTGGACCCCATCTTGAGAGGCTCACTCAAGTTTTTTGGGCACCTTCCATGCCGCTGAACCTGCCCTTGTTAAATAGATCCTAGAGAAAAGTACATTAAGATCGCTGATTCAAATGCTCACAGCACGGTCCTTAAGAAGCCAGGATTTGAGGCTCTCCTGTTTCCAGATAACCTAGACGTCATGTGTGTCTTTGGATCTCAGCTCACCTCCGGCGTCTTGCTGTAGGAAGTCAAGAGGAGGAATGAAGAAGAAGAGTTCACTGGCTCTTCCGCATTGTGGATAGACATGGCTTTCCGTTTTCCCCAACACCTTGGATGAATGCTCTATCCTCAACTCACAATTGTGATCCACGCGCTTGACTTCTCTCTTATGCACTCTTAGTTTCTAGGACTATCTTGCCCGCACTCAGAGCTTATTCTAGAGCATCTTGCTTATGAACATTCCTAAGACAAAATAAAAATATAATCCTCCTTGAGAATTCTCGCAATAAAAACATGAAAATGCACGTCATGTAAGTACGGTCCATGTCTCTAGTTTCCTCTGTATCTTAGCACTGTCTCAAAAATATGCTGCATAACTTCCAAGGCTCGCCTCAGAAACTTGTGATACTGTCGAGTCTTTGGAGGCATCAAAGCTGTCAATCGACAAGTTAAATGATCTGCTTGTTCATCTGAAGACATCCTTGATCTTATCAGTACATTGACTCCTTGTTCTAGTGTCAGGAATTAAAGGGAGGAACATCAAAACAATGCCTAATGTCTGTTGAATATGGGCCGTACTAGCAACAATCTTCTGCGATGCATAATACGACAGCATTAGAGGAGAAACTTATACTAGTAATAAGTACTAGTAATAAGCTACTAGTATACTACTAAAAAATATACTAGTAAAAGAGATCGACGGCAGTAGCTGCGTGGTAATTCTCGACTTAGGCGGGATCTCGAAAGTCAAGCATGAACGGGCGCAGTTAGCGCTCGGGTGGGTGACTGTTCGGGATTCTCGCTTAGTCGTGTTTTTACTACGTTTAACTACTGTCCGGTGGAAGATTTGTCGCCGAGTATCGGTTTAGGCATTCGATGCTATCGAATGTCTACATCTAAACTTGCCTTTCGATAATCGACTGCGCCCAGGAGTTTCGGTTTTCTGCAGTTTTCTCTCCTCTGACAAAATATTCAGGCGAATGCGAGCGTTTTAAATAAAAAATCCAGATTCAGACGGTAGGGTATTCAGCGAATAATAATCCTACAGGATTGAGTACGTCAGGCATTGCTTGCAGGCTTATTATGAGGGTCAGGGTTATTGGGGATTCCGGGAAGGACTTTGAGTATAGAGTAACAAAGTGAAGGATCTAGGAAGTTCAATGTGAATTTATGCCAAGGAGATCATGTGCGGATCAGATATTTTAGTTTGACTCAGATAACGGAAAAAATCCTAAGAGAAAACAAACAAGTCTTCTGTGCATTTGTTGATCTAGAAACAGCTTTGACAAGGTAAATAGAGCTAAGTTTGAGAGGTCTGAAAAGAATATGGAGTGACCTGATGGCTTCTGAGAGCAATGTAAGCGATATGTAATGGTAGCGAAGCAATTGTGAGAGTATATGGACAACTGGGCAATTGGTTTGATATTAGGCAGGGCGTAAGGCATCTATTCTTTTCTGACGAAAGGATAGATGCAGAGAATTCCAGACGTACTAATAAGTGTAGAAAAATTATCAGCAGTGTGCAGGGTATTACTGGGAGTAGAAATGTAACAAATAAAGACAAAGTTGCTATATATAGTTCTGTTCTAGCACCAACTGTGCCTTACGGTAGCGAGACCTGCACGTATCAAGAGAAGGACAGGAGTTAACTCAACGCGATCGGCATACAATTTCTGCGTAATATGTGCGGTAAAATTCTCATGGACAAAGTGAGTAATGAGTGGGTTCACAAAGAATGTGGTGTGAAAGATCGCTGTCTGACAAGAGTGAAAAAAATCTGATGGGATGGTTCAGTCACGTTGAGAAAATGGATGAAGAACGGTCAACAAAGCAAGTTTATCTAGGTAAGGTGGATGGTAGCGTACCCAGAGACAAATCAAAGAAGAAATGGATCCCGATTTTATTCTTTGCTTTTTACTACAAATCTAAAGCATTCCCTTAAGGATCATAGCGGTTATAGGACACGGGAAAAAATAAACATCAAAGTTTCTCTGAAACCGGATGATCTAGGTAAAATGGATGCAATTCAAATTCATGGTTGAAGCCCACGATGGATCGTGAGACCAAGAGGCGCTTGCAACTTCCAAACGAGGATATTAGTTGAGATGGGAAGAATGCGCAACGTACTCAGTATCTGATCGACTACATAAAATCCGGTAAGCCTTCCACTGCAAGGGTTCAAAAACTCGCTGACGAAAGACGGATCCATCATCTCACATTGAAAATGTTGATGCTGCTGACCACCACCAGTTGATGTCTGTTTCTGTCCAAAATACACTAGATTGAGGACATCATATGTTTTAAGGAACTTTGCGAGAACCTCATAACGTCTAAAATAATATGCCTACCAATCACTGTCAAGGGCCAAAGGAAACATAAAGGTCATGTAGAATTTTTCCGACACTGAATTAGTAGGTATGATGACATTTTTTTGTGGAAGGAGTATACTTTGACACATCAACATTTGACCCATATTTTTATCTTATATTCGGAGTCTGCAATGCAAACTTAGCAGCTGACCATAATACGTACTATACTCTGACTAGCAGGCTATCAGGAAAACTTACTCATCGACAGGAGTGTCTGCAAAGATACTGCAAACTACTAACGCCATCTATCGATCGCTCGGATTTATGAACAGAAAGCTTTTGATTTAACTGAACACAGGCACACAATTTATCTGTTCAAAATCTCGAAGGTTCATACACATATAGTGGGATGCACTAAGAGATCAATGTTATTTTGTGAAATCAGATTTACTATTCCTTATAAAAGACATTGTGTAACAATAAACAGCGTCAGTTTATAGCGCGACGTCTTCCAGGGTATAGCAATACCCCCCCCCCCTCTCTCTCTCTCTCTCTCAATCTACATCAGA
>WSXT02073179.1:0-12233 GCA_011762715.2 Neuroterus valhalla
TCAAATATTTATACTTACATTATACTACCTATTCCGGGACCATATGATGGTTCTTCCTCAGCATTCTCGGTACTTTTTCTTGCTCTTGATGATGCGTTAGCTCGTGTCATAATAAGACACGAAAACGTAAACAATATCAAATTTCAGAAGCCGAACGCGGCTGCTCGGATGATCGGCGTAATGGCCTATCTGCTCTTCCTTCGGATTTTGGGTATATCTCAGTCAATTTTTGAGATTTTGAGTTGAAACTTTTTTCACATACTTTTAAATATATATACTTTATGAAAATGCAACAAAAAAAAATTCAATTTTTTTTGACTCATCACAGTGGCGTTCCCCCTTAATACTCGTTTTCAAGTAAATGCATGGCAAATTTAGAAAAATGTCCGCCATGTTGAAATTTGGACTCTTTTTTTTTAATTCAGCGACCCCAAAAACAATGTGTGGGTACTCGAACAAAGTGAAATAACAAGCTTCTGATTTTTGGCCAGCTTTTTGAGATTTTAAACCACTGTGCACCATCTATCTGCTACTTGGAGATTCAAGTTTTGAAGATGAAATAAACTTTTCCTTTTCTGTCAGATTTCTTATCAGATATCTTGATCGTATAAATTTAATAACTTTGTTAATACTATTTTGAATATATAAAAAGAATTCAAAATCGGTAACGTAGTTTATGGACGGCCTCAGTCAAAGGATCAATCCGAAGTTATTTTTCTTTTTGAAATTCTCGTCTTTTTTTCTGTTTCAATTTTTGCAGAGCAAAGGAGGAATTTTGTCTCGCGCCTGCGACTACATAATAGAGTTAAAAGAGACAAATAAAACTTTGGACCGCTGTTCCGAGGAAAATAAGGAATTGATGCAAGAAGTGAAAAATCTAAGGCAACTCGTCGGTCACTTAAAAAAACAGAACTCTAACTTTAAAATGCAAATTGCAAACGGCACCTAATGCTCCAAATTTATTGAAAGCCTTCGAGTATTAAAATTAAAATCTCAGATCTATATATCAACTATGGAATTTTTTTTAATATTAAAAGTGCTTCATTGCAAGTACTTTACCATGTTAACTAATAAATGTATTTTATGATATTTTGCCTTACTTTTCTTAGTTGTAAGAAACTAATGGTAGGATTCGAAAAAAAAGGAGCAAGAAAAATGGTAGAGGATATTAAATAAATAGGGATAATACTTATAAAATGTTTATTTACACAGATTTAACTTAATATATATTTCTGTATATTGGAAACAATTTTTTAATTTTAATAATCCTATAACTCGCACTGTACATACTGTAAACATAATAATTGTCTATAACGTGAACTAATAAATCGTTAGGTTTCTACGAGACCTTCAAATGAATTTTAGTTATAATAATATAGCATAGTACAATTCATGGAGGTTCTTAGAATGCATTATTCGCGTTCTGTTATTTACAAATTTTATTTACAATGCTGAAAAACCTAGAATGTCTGGGACAGTTTCCTATCAAGTAACCAAGTATTTCAATGCGTAATATAGTTTCCATCAGCTCTCGTGCCTCGAATTTGGCAAGAACTTCAAATTTGATGCACAGCAATCTAATTTACTGTTACATATCAAGCGCTAGGAATAGTATTGCTCAAAAGCACAGTTTATGCAAGTTCTAGTGACTTTTCTAGTTATAATTTACACGGTGCATATGATACGATGTAAAAACACAGTATGCAGAACGGCAGAGTGAAATTTTTTTTCAAATTTTGAGGGGGGACAAAAGCTGCTTGGTACCCGGTTCTCTCACAAAAATCTAGAGACAAAAAAAAAATTTTATGTTCGGACATCGACGATAAAGCTGATAACGCAAAATAGCGAATTTTTTTTATATTTTGAAAACAATTTTGATTCAGGAAAAGGACTTTTGGAAAAATTTGATTTTTTATCTGGAAAAATAACTTATCACTTATCAATCCCCTCTGTTACCACCTTGGATGCGTTCATGCGGCGAGCGAGAAGAGAATTCTCGATGCAGCGCTCGGACAGGGGGAAGAGAGAAGCGCGCCAACCTTGCGTTGGACACCCCTGGTATAAAACTCATGTTTCTAGTTTGAAAACGTATCTTCATGGATCGAAAATTCAGTTTTTCAGATTAAAAATTTAGTTGTCTTCTAAAATATTTTTCTTCTTGATTGTAATATTCAACAGTTTGGTTAATAACTCAGATCTTTTTGAATGAAATTTAATTTTTTTTTTATTTGAAAGGGTAAAAATATAACTGTTTGATAGACAATTCATTGTTTGGTTCGGAAATTTATCTTTTATCGCAGAAAAAATATGTGATTTTGATTGAGAATTCATGATTTCGATTGAAGTTTGATCCTTTTTGTTCGAAAATTCGAACCTTTGGTTAAAAATCCATCTATTTAGGGCAAAAAGGAACCCTTTAGTTTAAGGATTCAACTATCTTTTTGGAAATCCATCTCTTTTGCTTGAGTTTTTTTTTTAATTCAACCATCCGGTTGAAAACTTCCCTGAAGTTTTTTTGGGTTAAAAATGCATGTTCAAGAGTAAGAAGTTATCCTGTAGGTTGAAAATGAATCATTTTTATCCATGGAAAAACTGCTACCAATGAGAAACATTTCGTTTAATAAGTAGAAACATGATATTTCACCTTTTTTCAACTTTAATAGAAATTTACGATCTGCATAGATTCTTAATTGTTGCATAGTTTTCCAGGAATAATTACACAAGTCTGCAAGGTTTTGTTGCAGAAGAGTTAGGGGTCTTTCCCGAAGTAATTTTTTCCTTAGAAACCGAATCCAAGCTCAGAATATGTCCATCACGTCAGAATTTTGAGATATTTGAGGTTATATACTCGGAAAATGGGGTTTTTCGCTCCTTTGGGAGTTATGTATTGGGCGCGCGAAATGTTTTTGGTTTTGTTTCAGAACGTCATCAATTAGTACTACTCTTACCCTTCGAAATAGGCAATTGAACAGTCACCAGCGGTTTTTTCCACAAGGATACAGCCATTTTCAGTTTCGACATTCATCTCTACATTTGACTCTTTGGAGCATAATATTTTGCAATCGGGAATTTCTCTTAGAAATTTGTACCTGGGAGGTCTTGATGGTCTCTGAATAAGAATTTACAGTTAGGTAATCGACATCTTTATTACAAAGATGGCGGAATCAAAAATGGCGGAATGACATCAACAAGATGGCCGGTTCAAAATGGCGTACTTAAATTCACGGACCAAACAATATTGGTCTCTGAAATTCTGTATTTTACAAGAAAACTGTCAAGACCCCTTATCCAAAAACAGAGTCGTGAAATTACTGTTGAAATAATATTCGAGCCCTGACACCAGGCACATAGCCAGGGAGGGGCCCGAGGGACCTTGCCCCCCCCCCCAATTCTATAAAATAATGGTTTCGATTTTCACGTATATGAAGGGACGATTGATCATAATATCACTTGAAAATTTGCCCCCTCCCCCTCCCAGCGAAATCCTGGCTACGGGCCTGCCTGAAACCAATCAACATCTCCATGCCCTTCATCTTTAGTAAAAATATACTGGAATATAATGAATCAGTCATTTTCACGACTCTATTTTTGGATACAAGGTCTAGACAGTTTTCTTTTAGAATACAGAATTTCAGAGACCGGTATTGTTTCGCCGTAAATTTCAGTACGCCATTTTAAATCGGCCATCTTGTTGATGAGAAAGTCAATCTTGCGACTTCATATTCATAAGCAGCGACCCCGAAACCCTCGAATAGCAGGTTTCATAGATCAAAAACCTTCGATTTTGTAAATTTCAATCCGCCATCTCGGTAAAAAAAGATGCCGATTTTCTAACTGTGAATTCTTATTCAGAGACCATCAAGACCTCCAGGTACAAGTTTCTAAGAGAAATTTCCGAGTGCAAAATGGTATGATCCAAAGAAACTAAAAATGGCTGTATCTTTGTAAAAAGAAATCGCTGGTGACTGTTCAATAGCTTATTTTGAAGGGTAAGAGTAGTACTAAATACTGACCTCCTCAAAAAAGACCAAAAATATTTTCGCGCGCCCAGTACATAACCTCAAAAGCAGCGAAAAGCTCCATTTACCGAGTATATAACTCCAAATATCTCAAAATCCAGGCGTGTTGGACATATTCTGAGCTCGGATTCGGATTCTACGGAGAAAAATTACTTCGGAAAAGACCTCTCGTTTTCCAGCAACAAGTACAACCTAATTATTTGCAGACCTGTGTTATAGTTGCAAATTCTAATTTTTAGAACCCTTCACATCTATTATAAAATGAATTTCGTTCCAAAACAACAAAAAATTTGCTACTACTCGTTAATTTGGAATTTATCGTCGATCAGCGAACATGAGGCACATTTTTTTTATTTGTGACTTTATGAGAGATCCGTATACCAAAGTACCTTTTTGACCCCCTTCGAATCGTAAATTTTTCTTTCGCTCCGCCCTAATAGGCAACCTTGAAAGTAGCAACGTTTTTTTTTAGATATGAAATTGTGCAGTATATATTTGAACCATTTCTTCTGTTTTTCGTATAGCAAACATGAGTGGGTCCTTCTTACCACGTATTTTACATTGGCCTCAAGTCATCGTTCCAATTTTTTTTAAACTCCAAATCAATATAATTTTTTCCCCAATATCTCACTTTTTTCTCAATACTATTTTTCATGCAGAAGGCAAGTTGATTACTTTGTTATTGCGATAGATGAAAAAAAAATTCAAGCAACTTCAGTTATACAATATTCATTAAAAAAATAATAGAAGACACCTTCGAGCCAATTAAATTTTATAAAAATAACTCTCGGCCAATATGTATTTTGTATTCAACGACAAATACATTTTTTTCTAGCCTAGTCCATCAACCGGTTACACTCTGTATATTATATGTTTCGAAATTTTCCCCTTCTCGTTATATTGTCCTTGTCAATAACCTGATAATGATACGGAAATGAAAGAAGCGATTGAAAAGTTTGTATGAAAAATTTGTAGAATTTGAATTTCGGAAACTCATCAAACTTTGACCTAGGAAGAGGTATTATAACCGTTTTTGAGAAGGATACTTCCAAATCTTGACCGAAATTGGAGTCTCTTTTGTTGTAAATTTAAAAAGTTTTGCTTTTTCCAATTGCTTACATTTATTACATACGATATTTTATTTCTGTACAAGACTGGAAATCGAAGTACCTACAATCGATTTCGAGAGGAGACTTGATATGACTAATATTTACATCTCCATTTTTAGAAATATAATACTGTAGATTTTTACCGATTTATCAACCAAAATTACAAAGAAAAAAAGCAATTTAGAATTTAAGTACATTTCATTTCCTTCCGCAAATATTTGCCCCTTTCGAGTCAATGCGTATGAATAAAGTAACGTATTGTTATTTTTTCATATTTACAAACTGATGGACAATAGTGTGGGTCGAGAAAAAATTGGAAATCAAAAACAGTCTACCAGTGGAAAATTTTGGGAATTTTTGAATAGATAGATCCCCAAAGAACTGAAGATATTAAAATCTTACAAAATTTTTGAGAACCAAATAACGGAACTATTTTCTCTCTATTATTTGAGAGAAAAAGATAGTATCAACAACTTCTGTGACTCTAAAAATTGCGAATTTTCCCAACTTTTTCTTCTTTGCAGAACCTTAGGATCGATTCCCAATTTTTTTTCACCCATTCAATGAACAAAATAAAGCTAAATTTCGAAAAAGGTGCTTAAGACAGGCAGTAAGGCAGAGCAACAAAAAAAAAGAACACAATTTATTCCTATTGTTGGAAATAGCAAGAGCTGTTGTTTGGTACTTGGATCTCTCACAGAAATTTACGATTAAAAAATAACATATCTTTCGTCACGCATCGACGATAAATCTCAAAATAACGAAAAACGCGTTTTTTTCAATATTTTTGAACAAAATCAATTTTTTATGCTTTTCAACCAAAGAAGATGAATTTCCTGCCGAATAGTTGAATTTCAAGAAAAAAATTGAGTAAAATGTTGCTTTGCAAACAAATTGTCGAATTATCAACAAATTAGTCGACCTTTTAACGAAATTATTGAATTTTCACACTAATCGTATAAAATTATGATTCTAAACTATTTAAGACTGCTTTTCGTTGCTTTTAAATCCGGAAAAATGTATTTTTAATAAAAAGATTAATTTCAACCAAGAGGCCTATTTTATTGTAATATATGAACATTCAACCCAAAAAGGTCGAATTTAAATTGGAAGAATTATATTCAACCAAAGGAGATGAATTTTCTACCGAATAGTTGAATTTCAAGAGAAAAATTAAGTACAAAGTTGCATTTGCAACTAAACAACCGAATTTTCAAATAAATAGTTGAATTTTTAACCGAATAGTTCAATTTTCACCCTAGTTGTATAAAATTTTGACTTTCAACTATTTGAAACTGCTTTTAGTGGAATTTTCAACTTTAAAAGACCAATTTTCAATAGAAAAATTGATTTTGCATGCCAGAAACTTTCTATAAAAAAATTACCTACTTCGGTTCAGAATTCAACTTTTGTGTTGAAAATAAGTTTTTTCAGATTAAAAATGCGAATTTCTTCACGAAAATTTGACTCCTTAGCTTGCAAGTTCAACTTTTGCTAGTTATAATTTACTCATTTTCCTTGAAATTCTAAATATTTGGTTGCAGATACAATTGTTTAGTTTGAAATCAATTTTTTTGGTTGAATCTTACCTTTTTTTTCAATATATTCTTTGTTCATTACAAATTAATCTTTCTGGGTTAAAGTTCAATCTTGAGCGCTTAAAAATTTGACCATTTGGTTAAAAATTGATCTTTTTAGAGTAAAAATCCAGTTATTTTGTTCAAAATTCAAGTCTTTTTTATGATTCCTTTTCTTGGTAAGAATTTCATTTTTTCTTGGCGAAAATGTAACTATTTTTTTGAAAATTCATCTCGTTTGGCAAAAAACTCGAATACTTAGTTGAAAGTCGTATTTTGATAGGAAATTAATCTCCTTGTTCGAAAATTTAGTTATTTTGATGAAAATTGAACTATTTGTGAATGTATACTTTTTAGTCATAAATCTGAGTGCTTCGTTGGAAATTCTTTTTTTAGATTGAGAATTCATTTTTCTCTGTCGGGTATAAGCTTTTATGTGGTAAATGCAACTGTTTTCTGTTCAATAATTGATCTTTTTTATTCAATATTTTTACTACTGTATTTACTTCATACTAAAAAAAAATTTGAAAATTCAAATATATTGTTCAAAATTTCACTATAGTTTCAAAGTCTTTTTTTTTGTTGTCGAAAATTCAATTTGTAGGTTTGAAAATTGAGCTTTCTTCTGAGAAATTTGTCATTTTGGATTAGAAATGATATCTTTCGTGGTTGAGAATAAACTTTTTCTTGTTAATTTAACTGCATTAGAATGTGAATTTGACAACTTGGTTTGAATTCAACTTATCCTTCTAAGAGTTGAATAATCAGATATTTTTATGCATTAGAAAATGTTTTGATCTTTCAAACAAGGTTTTAGAGAATAATTTCAACTGTAACTTATAACTTCAAGAACCCTTCTTTCAGATGAAAAATCATAAACAATAAGAAATGTCATTTAATCAAGTAAAAACATAATTTTCCCTATTATTCTCAAGTTTAATGACAATTTACGATGCACATGGATTTTTTTATTGTTGCATAGTTTTCGGAAGATATTATCTATTTTTTCATGTGTAACTTTTTGTTGAGAGATCCAGGAACCAAATCAGAATTGGATCACCTTCGAATTTTATAATGGAATAAAATATTTTGTCGCTCTGCCCTAATAGGCAGTAGAAATAAGGATGTACTTCCATTTCTTGAGATGATGGTTGCATCTTTTTCGCAAATCACGAAGCAATTATTATTGCCTTTAGTCTTTATCTAGACCCTTATCAATGGCACTAGGTACCACAAGAAACTAAGTACAGTTCATCGGTATTTGTTCTTCTGATTCTATTTCAGAAATCGAAATCGATAGAATTTCGGATTTTGTTTAATAGAAGACAATTTTCTAAAATAACTCTCGAACCTTCTCTTTGGATGGAAGATAAACCCGAAAGGTTTCTATTCATTTCCTGAGATTCTCTTTTTTCCCTTCTTTCAATCTAATTAGCGAAGTGTCATGAATGCAATTATAAGGTAGGATAACCGAGAAACGATACAGGTTTCCTAAGTTACTTGAATCACTGTTTCCTTCCGAGGAAACTTGTTTACGTTAAAACTACGAAACGTTCATCTTCTATTGCCTAAATATATTATTCACGTAAGAAGTTCTGCTTGATTACAGGAACCGTTCGAAGATAAAATGTCCAAACCATTACATATAGGTGACATTCGAGTCTAACTGTATCTTTAACAACTGGCAATTCCGTTATCGTAGCAATAGCTCACTGAGAAAGTGTAGCTTCGATGCCAAATCTGTGAATCGATGCAACATTTTTGGAAGAGGCAGTGAGACACAATTCGTTAAAGTTTGCGCCCTAAGATCAATTTTCTCTTGTTTATGTTTCCTTATTTTGTAGAACAGTTCTCGAGAAAAATTTTCGAGATTCCAGAAAAGAGAACTCAGTAACGGGGAAATTGGGCACTTTCAATGCTTCCCATCAAGATCTCTTTTAAATCGTTCATTCACGATAACAGCTCCTGATTCTTTCGAAATTCGGAGTAATGCAACACTTATGTTTTACGGAAATGAAGACTTGTGCGTGATTTCAAATGTTAGATAAAGAGATCAGTCTCTTTCAAGATTTTCAAACGGAAAGTGTAACAACAGTACGAAATAACAGCATTAGTTCAGAAAATATTCCAAGATTTTGTATCAGTTCCAGATTTTACCCAATATCACTTTTTATCAAGCAGTTTTAGAACTGTTCATGGCTATCAGTTACTTCAAAATCTAGGTGAGAATATATACAGATGTAAATCAATTTTGCTCTGGTGAAAGAATTACCTTCGTGCCACATCTAATTTTGCTAAAAGCGCATTTCATGGAAGCCGTCGCAGTAGATCTGATTTCAGATCGAAGTTACGATTGCAACTGAAAATGCGACGCCTTACAGGTCGATGTACGGGACGAAGGTAGGCCTGGCTCAGGATGGCTGAGGACGAGCACTTTTTTTACTGCTTCCGAATGTAAACCACGTTCCGACTTTTCGACCCAGGGAATTTGTTGTTACTGGTTGAAGCATCGGCATTTCATAAGCGGATTCTCGTTTGTAGGTTTTACCTAAAAAAAAGTACCGCTTAATATTGTATACGAAATATTACAACATTTTCAAGGTGGCGATTTGGCGCAAAATAATTAGCAAAATAAATCAATTTTGAAAAGAAAAAAACAACAACAAAAATATCATTTTTTTACAAAATTTTGATCAGTTAAAATTAAAATTTAAGAAATCAATTTGCGATAACAGAAAATAACAACAGATTTCCAACAAAATAGTTCATTTCTCAACCAATGTGATGAATTTTCAAATAATATTGTGAATCTTCAACCAGAACAGTTAAATTTCAAATGAAGATGGATTTTCAACTAAGAAGATAAATATCTAACTGTAGCACACCAATTTCCAACCATGAAGGTGAATATGCAAACGAGAAGATTATTTTCCAAAAAGAAAGAATCATTTTCTAAGAAAAAATATTATGTTTTAACAAAATAGTCGAATTTCAAAGTCAACAAATAATTATCTTCAACCAAAAATGGAACAGTGACATTTTTAGTTTGAAAAAAAAACTTTTTAACCATGCATAAGCGTTTTTTATACTAAGAAAAAAGATTCTTTAACTGAAGGGGTTGAGTTTTCAAACAGATAAATTAGATTTCACTGAAAAAGATAAATTGTCAATAAAAATTTGATTACTCAAATTTTAAATTGAAAAAAATGAATGTTTAACTAAACTAGATTAAAGGAACGTTATATTCTTTCAATCAAATGATAAGATCTCTTTTCGATTCATGAAAATGAAGCTGTCATTTTTCGTATTTTTTCTCGGCCGAAAAAATTCCCCGGTTTCCCGGTCAAGTCGCCACCCTGATTTTGTTTTGTGGAAAAAGTACTTACTACGAGGCTTCGTTGGAGGTCTGCAGCGTTGTCTACTAGCGGCAAGTTTCGCTAATTGTCTGGCTGCAGGTGGAAACTCCAATCCATCATTTCTATCCTGCGCTACTAGTCTTCTTTCTTCTGCCATTGCTACCAACCAACGACGCTTCTCATCTGCAGTTCGGCAACAGAAGAGAAGCCATTTATCTCTTACGCAACTGTAAATTTTCAGACAATGTCTCACTGTGACTCCCAGTTGGTGATCTGCAAGGAAAAAAATGTATATTTTAGTCTCTTGTATTTCAAATCAAAAACTTTTTCAAAGTGAAACTTCTATATATGCGCGTCGTGAATCACCAGGGTCGGATTAAAGCTTTAGGGGCCCGGGACTACAATGAATATGGGGCCAACTTAAGGGCAGCAAAATGTTCAATCTTTCCATACTACTTTCGTACATCAGTTTTGATTAATGCATCATACATGTGCAAAATTTAATTATGGGTACACAAATACGCAGTGATATATATTTTTTATTCGAAGAGTTCGCGGGGCCCTCCCAATGTTGGTGCCCGGGGCTCCGTTAATGCGCCCCTGTTCGTGAACGTGGTGACGTTCCCAGTGAAACGTTGACGGTCCGAATGTATATTATACGCGTCGTGAGTTGGTGTTAGGGGCCTTTGTTTTTTTTTTATTTTCAACCCGAAAAGACGAATTGTCAACAAAATAGCTAAACTTTCATCCAAAAAATTGAGTTTTCAAATCCACAACATCATTGTCAACCAAGTAAGAGGACTTTCTATAGTATTATGTGAATTTTCAACAAAAACAGTTGAATTTATGAACCAGCAAGACGAATTATTAACAAAAATCACAGTTTCAACCAAGAAATATTATTTTCCTACCAAAAACATATACAAAAAATCTGCCGCCGTGCGGGCACATCCTCATTGCGCGTTTGGCGCGTGGCTCGCAAGTTTGAGCGCGCCTAAGACGCGCGTCTTTCGGATCTCGCGCTTCGCACTCGATGGTAATCTCACCTCGCGCTCCGCGCTCGGTCTTTGTACCTACCTACAGTTGTATAAAAAGCTTGTGAGACTCAAAAGCGACATGTCGACTATTTTAATTTGATAAGTGTGAATTCTCTTTTGTCAAAGCTTCTCCGGCTTCATACATTCTCATCGCGTGTCTCGTGCCACGCACTCGATCAAAGTTTATCCAAAGCGGTAGAGAAGTTTTGTTGCCTAATTTTTTTTCACATGTTGTGTAGTTTTCCTAGAAATTCAATTTTCTAATATTTAATTTTATTTTTTGCGATTGAAACAAAAACTACGCGTCCAATGGGGAAAATTATAACCAATTTACTGATATTTTTCGGGTGAATAACTTTTCTCTATGAATATTCTGTGTCAACATTAGTTATTTTTTCAAAAATATGATTATTTAATTTTTATAGTTATTTTTCCTGATTGAAATGAAAAATACATATCCTGTTAAAGAAGTTGATAACACATTTGAAGATATTTTCCTGGTAAAGAACTTGTGTCTATTTGATTTTTCTTGATCTTGTGTCAATATTGTCCAAAAGTTCATTTTTTTTCATTTTTGATATGTTTTTTTTTTTATAAATGAAGCAAAAACTTCTTATCCTATTAAAAAATTGATTTCACCAAATTTGTAGATCTTGTTTTGTTGCAAAATTTTAGTTAATTTATATTTTCCTGTACCTTACATAGTTTGACCAAAAAATGAATCTTTCTATTTTTCATTATTTTTTGTGCGACAAAAATTGGAATTTTCGATTTTTCGAGACAACTCGAAAAGTTGTGAAGATCATCCTGGAGGGCTGCCTAAAAGATACATTTTTCCATATCTTGCGCTGTTTTGCTAAAAATTCTCATTTTTGTTTATATTTTCAAATTTTTAAAATGCCACAACTCTGACAATTTTTTTTTATCAAAAAAAAATCATGAGAATAAATTATTTCACTTTTTACCTACTACAAGAAACCGTGCTTACAGTTTTTAAATCTCGGAAAAAAAGTCCCAAAAATTTTTCAAAATGCTGCCCCTCTTTTATTTTTGATTCAAAATAGCTGGTTAACAAACTCGACTTGTCTTTTTGGTCCCTCAAAATGGGTGCCAAAGCACGATCGAATATGATCAT
>WSXT02073190.1:0-12231 GCA_011762715.2 Neuroterus valhalla
TCGAACTGGATTTCTAATTTCTCTCGCGTCAGAACCACAACCCCCGATACTGGCACTCGTCTAGGCGGTAAGTGTAGATTTTTTCAATGGAGATTTGATTGTTATTTGAAAAAATTTTTGAAAATGAAAATTCAAGCATTTTGCAGGAAATCTGTATTTTAAGTAAGAAAATTTAACAATTTGTCTTAAATATCCTTTCTTCTCGCCTGGAAAATCTCTTTCAGTTAAGAATCCAATTATTTTTGTATATAATTCAATATTGAACTGGAAATTCGATTTTTTCCCTTTAGCATCCAAATTTATCCCTCTTGGTAGAAAATTTTACTATTTATTTGAAAATTCATGTATTTTACTATAAATTTCCCATTTTTGTTAGGAATATAATCATCTTGGTTGTAAATTCATGTATTTTGTTGATATTCTCTCTTATTGGTATACTCCAAGCAATAGGGGAATTGTTGTGCCAAAAACTTTTACAGGAAACCGACTGTGCCATCAGAATAAAGGTACTTCATACTTTATTCCAGTCACGTTCTTGACTCGCAAATAACATGTCAAATGTTTTTATCAACGTTTGAAGCCGAAACTTCACACTTTTTTAGTTGTTTTGTTTATAACATAAAAAGCACTAGAGGAATCTTGATGGCATCAAATGATAAGTTATAGGCAATCAAATTACGAATAAAATGAGCCCTTGATCGACCTAATCGGATAATAGGAGGCCGAGAAAATTAGTAAAAAACCAGGAAATTTAAGGCTTGTTTAACAATTCAATATCTTTGTTAATTTTGAATTTCTGTGTCTGGAGTTGGGTGAAAAAGTAGCGAATTCGACGCTCTATGAATGTTAAAAAGAATCGACACTGTAGAGTGATAACTTTTGGCGTGATTACTATTTCGATTATTCAATGCTACTAATTGCAAAATGTCTGTATGGTGCACCGATGGTCCGATTTCAATTTTTAAACCGGGTTTTCAAACTGTAACTAAAGCAGAACAAAATGTATATCTTGGTTTTCAGTGAAATGTTGCTAAATGCGTTAAAAAAAGTTTTCAAACATGACTCCAAACGGCGCGACGCCTCTTCTACCTTCCTTCTTCCCCCACTCCTCGGCTACTTTCGAGCGCTCATCAGTTTGGAGTCATGTTTGAAAACTTTTTTAACGCATTTAGCAACGTTTTACTGAAAAACCAAGATATACGTTTTTTTGTGCATTAGTTATAATTTCAGAATCCGTTTTAAAAATCGAAATCGGATCATCAGTGCACCATACAGACATTTTGCGATTAGTAGCATTAAATAATTGAAATAGAAATTACGCAAAAAGTTATTATCCTACAGTGTTTATTCTTTTTAACACTTATTATGCATCGAAATTTCTACTTTTTCACCAAAGCCCAGTCATAGAAATTCAAAATTAACGAAAATATTGGATTGTTAAACAAGCGTTACATTTCCTGGTTATTACTAATTTTCATGGCCTCCCACAATCCGATCAGATCGATCAAGAGCTCATTTTATTCGTAATTTATTTGCCTATAACTTATTAATTGATGCCATCAAGATTGCTCTGATACTTTTTATGTTATAAATAAAACAACTAAAACAGTGCAATTTTCCGGCTCTAAATGTTAATAAAACCATTTGACAAGTTGTTTGCGAGTCAAGAACATGACTGCAATAAAGTATGAAGTACCTTTCTCCTAATGGCACAGTCGGTTTTCTGCAAAAGTTTTTGTCACAAATTATTTATTAAATAATCCCTGTTGCTTGGACTAGTATAAATTATTCTGTTTGTTTGAAAATTCGTATCTCTTAGTAGGAAATTAATCTTCTTGGTTGAAAGCTTGAAAGTTCAACATTTGGTTCAAAATTTGATTATTCTTATGGGGAGTTTTTTGTTTGAATTTAAAATCATCTGTTCAGTTAAAAATTCCACTGTTTGTAAAACAGTTTGTAAAACGTTACATAGCATTAAATTCAATCAAATGTGTTCTGTTTGAAGACTCAATTCTGGACTTCAGAATTAAGAGGCCTAAAATTTAGGGCAGTTATGCTAATATCCAGGAAAAAATTCTGAATATGAGAGGAACGGAAAAAAACAAAAAAAACGGATTTCGAGCCTTTTTGGAAAACTGAAAGTAGAAAAAAATATTGCGCAACTTTTCTTTGTTTCATTTTTAAATCAGGAATATTTAAAAAGTTCGTTTCTCATTATAATTTTCCAGAAATTCATTTGATTATTTCTTCCAAATCAGGATACTTCTCATATTTAATTACTTTGTTTTAAATTATTCTCACAATATAATTTTTATTTCTATCATTGTTCATAGACTTTGATACATAATATTTTTGAAAGGCCTTTAATTAAGGATGTGCTCCTAAGCGTGTTCCAGAAAAAAATAGTTCAGATGGAAATGGTTTATTTACCAGAAGTAATTTACTGTTATAGTTTTTGCTTTTTCGTTAGGGAAAAATTACAATTCTTATCCAATCCTAATGATCAAGGCCTCATTAAATTCTTTGAAGGATTCTCTGCAATTCTATTGCAATAAGTTTTATTAAGAAAATTTATTTGGAAATCATAATTATTGTAATATTGTTATAAACAATGGAAGTTTGAATTTCAATCAACACTGGCGAATAGAATTGTAGAGAATCAGGTATAAATGAGACCTTGCTCATTAGGATTAGATAAGAATTGGAACTTTTCCTGCATATTTTTTTAGAAGCCTCCTTCAAAATACAGAGCAATTATTAATAGATATATTTTGGTCAATTTTATAAAAGGTTGAAAAGATTATCGAATTTTGAGATTGACTGTACGTAGTGTACATCCTCAAGGGGTGATTACCAAAAAGGTTGCCACTTCAAGTCCCAGTGATTTCCCACTTTTCCTTTGAATTTAATAGATTTTTTTTACCATACCTGAGAACAGTACTGGAATGAAAGCAAAATCGTGAACTTGTCCTAAACTACAAATATAAAATGAAAAATTACTAAATAATACGAACAATATTTTTCAAAAATTTGGGATTTGCTGACATAACTTATATCGAGCTATGAAATGTAAAAAATCAAGAGTGGATATCAATATTTTAGTGATGTTGGTTTTAAAAATCACTTCAGATGTTCCAGAAGTTTCTTGTTTGGTCACGGTGTATTGCTATTTGAGGTTGAACTCAGGAATAGTAAAAACTATTTACCATTCGGGCTAAAATTGTTAATTTTTTACTCAAAAAGGGTTTGGTACATTCATAAATCGATTCATCAAGAGTTGATCAAGAAAATAGGTATTAATAATCACCATTCTTGCGTAATATTTCTTACTTTTAATTTCCAAACTCTAAAGGTACACATTTTTGAATTTTAAGGTAGATACATCAAAGACTTTCAAATTTGGTACATTTTTCTGCCTTCGCAACCCTCGATAATTTCATTAGAAAAAAATTGAGAACACTATTTTATCTGCTTATATTCGAGTTTATATTGAACGTTTATTTTCGTATTCATTGGAAAAGTTAAATTTGATGTATCGAAATTGAAATGTTAAGGGCCAGCTCAGGCTGAATGATATTATTCATGGCATTCTAAAAAATTATTCAAATAATTCAAATTTTTTGAGTGTTTTAATAAAAAGATTTGAAATTAAGGAGTTTTCAAATCTTTCTTATATTGCGAGTTTTGAGAATAATTCAGCAGAGGTCTTCAAATTTTAATAGTTTCATATTGAATTTCCTCTAAATTCCCTATTTATCGCAGCTTCAAGAAAAGGGTGTTAAACTGAAAAAAAGTTCTCAAAAATAGGGATTATGGGGGATTTTTAGAAAAATAGAGGAAAATGGGGAATAGGGGACTGGCTGTGGTCCGTCTAAGCGTGGATTTAGGAATCGAAGTATGCATTTTGAAAATTTTATAGGCATACTCTCTGAATATACATAAATATTTTGGTAGTATTCAGAAAAGCGGAAAATATGGTATTTGGAGTTTACTACGACAAAGAAAAGTTTCCCGAAACTCACGCATTTTTTACATAGATGTGCGTTACCAATAAGACAAACATTGGATTGATTTACCAGAGCTTTCCAAGTGGAAATCACACACATTTGAAAGCTTAATAACAGCTAAAAAAAATTTGAATCTTTGCTTTTAATATGCAGCGTTATAAATATTTGATCTCCTTCCGTGGGATAAAAGATTCATACCCATTTTTCCCCGCCCAAAGTATTCTTTATTAAAAAGCCTCTGAAAGCGGATTGCGGAAAATAAAGATCATAATCATTGCTCGGGAACAGTTTTTATGTCTTTCTGGATCGTTTCAGTTCTCCATAAGGTGAAATCGTTTGCATTTTCTGCAATCTTTGCTCTCACTTTCAATGCATTGCAACCATCAGGCAGGATTATATCTCCCAAGATCGTAACTGACTATTCGCGCATATTCACACGCTTATACACATGATCAAAATGGTCGAATGTATACAAAACGCGACAAAGAGGACAAAGTTGCCTTCTAAGATTTAAAACGTTGGAGGAACATAAAAAATGGCCGTAACCCAGAACCGAGGCATCGAAAGGTGTGCTTTGCCCAGCTTTGTCGCAGGCTTTAGTAGATGCACCTTTATTAAGCGGACACCGGCCGCCAGAACGCATTATGGTTGCACGCGCAGCGACTTTACGAGAGCGATTAAAAATCGTATTAACGCCTTTCTCTTTTTCGCGCGCGCTCTTGCTCTCGCCCCCTCTCTATCCCTCTCTCTCCCTCTCTCCTCTCATCTCTTGCCCCTCGTTGACTCTTTGTCTCCCTACTTCTCATTTTCGCGCTCTCTCTTGCCATCTTTTGCCCCTCATTGACTCTTTCTATCTCTAATTCACTTTTTCGCGCTCTCTCTCTCTTACCACCTCTTGCCCCTCATGCAGTCTTTGTCTCTCTACTTCTCTTCCCTCATTGACTAACCCCCCCCCCCTTACTCTTACTATCCCTTGCCCATCACTGACTCTTTGTATCTCTACTTCTCTTTTTTGTGTTCTCTCTCTCTCTCTCTCTTACCACCTCTTGCCCCTCATTGACTGACCCCCTCCCCCCTCTCTTACCATCCCTTGCCACTCATCGACTCTTTGTATCGCTACTTCTCATTTTCGCGCTCTCTCTTACCATCCTTTGCCCCTCATCGATTCTTTGTCTCTCTACTTCTCTTTACGCGCCTCCTCTTACCATCTCTTGCTCCCTCATTGACTCTTTGTCTCTCTACTTCTCTTCCCTCGTTGACGATTTTTCAACGAAATAATTCAGTTTTTGATTCAAAAAGACAAATCTCCATACAAATTATTGAATTTTGAACCAGAGAAGATTAGTTTTCCACTAAAAAAAAAAAACAGTCAAATTTTAGTTGAAAATTCATCTTCTCAGATCATAATTCAGCTATTCGATAGAAATTTTTTGTTGGTTTAAAATTTTTCCCAACTTTGAATTTAACTGTTTTATTTCCGGTTGAAAATTAAACTTTCTGGTTGACAATTGAACTATCTCCTAATTAAACATAAAACTATCGGTTGGAAGTTCAAGTGTTTCGCAGAAAATTCTACTTCTTGTCTGGAAAATTTAACATTTATGATGATTTTTTCCCTATTGACTGAAAAACCTTTCCTAGTTGAAAAACTCAACTCTTTTGTTGAAAATTGGTCTAGTCAAATTCCCAAACAGGTAGGCTAAAAAGAAGAATTTTGCACAAAACATTTGAATTTGCAACCCGAAATATGATTCTTCAATGAAATGATATTTTACCAATTTGCCAACGAAAAAGATGAACTGTAAAAGGAAAATATATAGTTGATATTTCTACCAAAAAGTGTTCTAATTGAAATCGATAGCAAATAAATTCTATTAAAAAATATTAGTAGAAGAAATGGTTCAATGAACAACCAAAAAATATTAAATCTCAACCATGGAGATAAACTTTTGCATCAAAAAAGACCAATTTTCAACCCAAAATAGAATAGTGGCATTTTTAGTTAGAACAATTCATTCTTGTCGAAAATCAAGAATTTCCGGCGAGATTGACCCAACATAATTTTAAATGCTCCGAATCTCCATGTTTTCTGAACAATATTACTGATTACTGAAGAGTATTCAATTCCGGCAAGAATTCCCGTAGATAATCAAAAATTGACTCTCTAGCTGCGCCGGGATTCGAATCCAGGTCCTACAGATTCCCGGTCTAATACTCTAACCCACTAAATGTTGGAAGAATGAAAAACTTGGCTTGTAGGGTGTTGTGAAAAATGAATCTTGCACTCTCTGTAGCGTAGTGGGTTAGAGCATCAGACCGGACATCTGTAGGACCTGGGTTCGAATCCAAGCGGAGCTATAGAGTCATTTTTTCACAACCAGTGGACAAGAAAATTAACATCATAATATTGAAACCAAGTGATTGAATTTTCAACGAAAAATATGAACCCTAAAAGGAAAGTGCATTGGTTGATATTTCAACCATAAATTTTTAATTCAAGATCAAAACGAATAATTTCTGTTACATGAGACGGAGAAAAAAAAAACAGTTGAATCTGCAACAAAAAAATATGAAGTTCAACCATGAAGACGACCAAATTAGCCAACGGCCATGCCATGGCCCGATGTTCCCGTCCGATCACTGAAGTTAAGCAGCGTTGGGCGCGGTTAGTACTTGAATGGATAACAGTTAGGGAATACCGCGTGCTGTTGGCATGTTGGCGGAAGACTGGTGTCCCCCGTGTATCCAACTTGACCAAATATAACTCTTTATGAGTAACGCTCATCCCGCAAGGGATTACGACTTAATGGTACACAAAAAAAAGTATTATTTATTAATGATATTTGGAAGTATATACGAATAATATTTGTGGAATAGGACACCCGTTGTATCTGTGGCATTCATTTGCAATTAGCTCGCTGCGTGGTTTCAGGGTTGGTGGGGACAAAATAAGACGATACAGAAATGAAAAGAAGAAGCATAGAGGAATACCAATGTGCATGGGGAATATACGAATATACTAGCGCAGGGCTGTTAGCTGCCTTGAGGATACATGGTGGGGGCGATTAATCGCCCGGGGAACCAGTTTGTCAGAAATAAAATCTCCTCAAACGATCTATCGCTTGACCGCCGCGCCGCGCCGCTGCCATCAACGGGTTCCTTCCTTCCCATCTACTACCAACTACTTTACTCTGTTTCAAGAGCGTGACCGGGACATGCCCCCCCCTCATTCAAACCCTTATTACAGTCTAATGCTTAAATCCTGATTCGATTGCCAGTTGCCACAAAAAGACCAGATACGTCATTCACAAACATCATTCACATCTCTCTCTTCTCTTTTCCCTTCTCTCTTCTCTTTTCTCTTTTCACCATTTAAACGATTTTGACGTGTACCTTTTCTCCTACAAACGGACACACCCCTAATCGTTATTTTGCCATTCTCTCCATTGAAAAACGACATCAAAGGATGCTATTAGGCGTGTCCAGAGTCCACTTCATTCAAATATACAATTATCAGAGTGTGAACTAATTCCCTCTTAGGCTCCTACTTATTTTAAGAGCAAATAAGAGTCTGCTAACTCTACGGAATGATGGCAGCAAGCGTTTTTACTGTTATTTTTAGGGGAAATCCTGTGTAAGTGAGTCGAACGGAATTTCTGTTTGATTTACTTAACATTCTTGCACGAGAAAATATAATTCAAGCTGTCTATACGGAGAAGAATGGAAATAAGAAGAATAGCAATATCACCTGGGAAGCATTTTCAAACAAATTTATTATACACTTAAACAAAAATTTGGACCAAGTGAATGCATTTACTTGAATGCGATCAAGTTTTCCAATTTTTCCGGTTAAAAGTGGAATGCTCATATTTGTCACAGGACGCAAACATTTATTATAGTTCATAACGTTCATTCTGAACATCCTTTAACATAACAGATCAAACATCGCAAAATTATTGATTTTGAGAAAACTACTCGAATTTTCCACGAAAAATGTAATTTTTTCCACAAAAGTTGGGACAGTGAAACTTGGCATTAAGAAAAAATTATATTACGATATGATAGCAAGAAAAAAACGTATTTCAAACAAAATAGTTTATTTTTCAACAAAAGTGAATAATTTTTGAATAGCATTATGAATCTTTGACTGGAACAGTTTAATTTCAAACCAAATAAATGAACTTTCAACTAGAATGATGAATATTTAACTTGAGCACTTCAGTTTTTATCCTTGAAGGTGAATATTCAAACAAAAAGATTAATTTTCAGATTAAAAGATTAATTCTTTACCAAAAAGTACAATATTCCAACAGGATAGTTAAATTATGACTGGATAACATCATTGACTTCTGGGCTCCAGCTCTCAAAGTCAAAAATTACCCCCTTTGTACAACATAGATATAACTTCGCGAAAAAATGACCCACCACAGGATCTATGAGAGCCAATATATTCTCTTATTTTCGGGTTCTTTAAAAACAACAACTTTGATTTTTGGGCTCCAACCTTTATCACCAAAAAGCCACCCCTTTAGACAACGCAGATATGAGTTTGACAAAGAATATTCGTTTTCAATAATCGTTTTTAGGGAATCCAAAAATGAAAGAATTTATTATATATATATATATATCAGGGTGATCCTCAACTCATCATATTCCTTGTATATACGAATTCCTTGTGCAAAACCGAACAAAAAATTCTAGTTGCAAAATGTCGTACGATCAATAGTTTTTGAACTATTGAAGGTTGTAAATAACCAATAGGAGCTCACTATTCTCGCGCGTGCATCAGCATCCTGCGCGAACTCTAGAACACACTTCAATTTAATGCAGTGAAGAGTCGTGACAATCAAATCAGAGACAACAATTTCAGAGCAACCTGAATTTTCAAAACATATCACCATCATTTGTTTAGTGGTTCCTCCGATATAAATCAGATGGAATGATGCTAGTTTTATACAATTTTTTTATTGATAACGTTGGTCCTAATTAATCCTAACAACAAAGGCACACACCTTGATACCTCGCAGAGTTTCTGTTACATAACTTTTATTCAAACCAACAATAAAACTTAACATACGTGAATTCAAATTTACATTTTTTCCAACAAGCTTATTAATGAAACTAAAAGTTTTAATAATAACTGTTTGAATAAAAGTTATGTAACGGAAAGTCTGCGATGTATCGAGTTGTGTCCATTTTTGGTTAGGAAACGTGTTTTGTACTTTTAGATTTAATAATGAGGTCTTCTGAATAAATGTTTATTTGAATTTACATATGTTAAGTTTGTTGTTGGTTTGGTTAAAGTTATGTAACTGAAACTTTGAGATTTATCAAAAAGTGTGTCTTTGTGGTTATAAAACGTGTTTTGTACTCTTACTTTTAATAGTAGGTTCGTTGGAATAAATGTTCATTTGAGTTCACGTATGTTAAGTTTGTGGTTGGTTTGGTTCAAGTTATGTAACTGAAACTTTGAGATTTATCAAAGTGTGTGTCTTTGTGGTTAGGAAACGTATTTTGAACGTTTAATTCTAATAGTAAGTTCGTTGGCATAAATATTAATTTGAATTCACGTGTAAGAAGTTTATTGTTGGTTTGAATAAAAGTTATGTAACAGGAACTCTGCGAGGTATCAAGGTGTGTGCATTTTTAGTTAGGAAACGTGTTTTGTACTTTTAGTTTTGATGAAGAAGTCTTCGGAATAAATGATAATTTGAGTTCACGTATGTTAAGTTTGTTGTTGGTTTGGTTAAAGTTATGTAACCGAAACTTTGAGATTTATCAAAGTGTGTATCTGTGTAGTTAGGAAACGTGTTTTGTACTTTTAGTTTTAATAGTAGGTTCATTGGAATAAATGTTAATTTGAATTCACGTATGTTAAGTTTGTTGTTGGTTTGGTTAAAGTTATGTAACTGAAACTTTGAGATTTATCAAAGTGTGTGACTTTGTGGTTAGGAAATGTGTTTTGTACTTTTAGTTTTAATAGTAGGTTCGTTGAAATAAATGTTAATTTGAATTCACGTATGTTAAGTTTGTTCTTCGTTTGGTTAAGATTATGTAACTGAAACTTTGAGATTTATCAAAGTGTGTGCCTTTGTTGTTAAGATTAATTAGGACCAACGTTATGAATAAAAATTTTATAAAACTAGTATCATTCCATCTCATTTAAACAGGAGGAATCACTAAACAAATGATGATGATATGTTTTGAAAATACAGGTGGCTTTGAAATTGTCTGTCTCTGATTTGATTGTCACGACTCTTCACTGCATTGAATTGAAGTATGTTCCAGAGTTCGCACAGGATGCTTATGCATGCGCGAGAATAGTGAGCTCCTATTGGTTATTTACAACCTTCAATAGTTCAAAAACTATTGATCATACAACATTTTGCAACTAGAATTTTTTCTTCAGTTTTGCACAAGGACTTCGCACATACAAGAAATATGATGAGTTGAGGATCACCCTGTATCGAATTAATATCTGCGTTGTACAGAGGAAGTTCTTTTTTGCGTTTAAGGTTGCAGCCCCCAATCAAAGTTGATATTTTTGAGAATCCTTAAAATAAGATGATAAATCGGATATGGTTAATTCTGAAAACGGATATTTTTGACAAAGTCATATTTGCATCGTACAAAGGGGGTGCTTTTTGAATTCAAGGGTTGGAGCCCAAAAACTGGGAAAAAGGGTATCTTGTTTTTCGTTACCAAACATGAAATTTTACCCAGCGACCTTCCATCTCTTGGGGAATGGAACTTTTTTTGTTTATTTTCGGCCATCGAATAAAACAACTTTCAATAACAAAATTTCAGACTTTTGAGTTGGTGTATATTTTGGTGTAATTTGGGGTGTGTTCCACATTCTCTAGGGGAATGGGACTTTTTTTGTTATCTTTTGGCATCGAATAGAATATTTTTCAATAGAAAAATTTCAGACTTTTGAGTAAGCGTATTTTTTGTGTAATTTCTTTAGTTCTAGGGGATGATTTGGGGTGTGTTCCAAATTTGGTAGGGGAATGAAACTTTTTTGGGTAGTTTGCGGGATGGTATAACAATAATTTCTGGCATAAAAATTCGTACTTTTGCATGTTCGGAAAATTTTTATCTTGTTTATCATAAACATTCATTGCTTCATTGCTAGAAATGATCAGTTCATAAATTCAAAAAGTTACAATTTGCAGGTTTGAGAAATCGTTGAAGTGTAAATGATAGCCTTTGAGGGTTACAAAATTTCGGGGCCTCAGAAATGAAAAGGAGACGAGTGAGGATTTTTATCAACAATTGAATTGAAATTACTTAAATCCACGAGTTTTAAACATTAATATAGAATATCCATTGGAATTCTTTGAAATTACAATAATGTTTGAAATAAGGCACCGTAAACCTAGGCTAAGCGACGCCTTGGGGGGGAGGGGGGGGGCACTCTAAATTCTGCCAATCTAATATACTTAATCTATGTGAACAATATAAAGATTTGCAACCAACAATGGTTGACGTAGAAGAAACGTAGAAAAAGACGGTTTCCGGTTCTTGAAAGTACAAAATATAGTATATTCTGCACCTAGGGGGAGAAGAGTGACTTTTTGACGAGTGTATGTTTTCAGTACAAGTCGTAGGCGAGCGCGTTGCTATTTTTTATAGCAAATGAATGATGTCAGACATTTCTCAAAATACAGTAATGATTTCAGCCCATATTAGATTTCGAAAAAAGGGAGCATGATCGCAGGGAAGTTAAGAAGTTCTGGTGGGGGTACTGCGTTAAAACCTCCATCCGATGGGGGGGGGGGGGAGCATAGACCGCCTGAGAGGAAAGAATAATACTCCTGAAATATGACGATCATTCATTCTTATGATTGTCAAATTATGACAAATAGAATTTCACGGTAAATTATGGAAATTTTCGGTAATTTCATTTATGATAATTTTACAGGAAAATATGGCAACTTAGGGAACATTCATTAAACACGTGGCCCCGTTTGGCCCCTGTTCGCTCGTGTTTTTTTTTAGTAATTTTAGATTTACATTATAATTACGAATGAATAATTTATTACAAATAAATAATTTGTACATTTGACGTATCAAGTTAAATATAATTCCTATCATTACATATATAAAATAAATTGTTTATACATTTAGCACTGTTTAAAATAACTTACCGATCTCTCTTATACGCATTATTTTTCCAAATATTTTAAAATATGTGATTGGACAGTATTTTTCGTGTGAAAGT
>WSXT02073201.1:0-12231 GCA_011762715.2 Neuroterus valhalla
ACGCGTGGCGGTCTCGGGTAGATGAGGCAATGAACTTTCGAGTTCCAAATGCTGATAAATAATAATAATAATTTAAAATACGTCAATATAATATTCTTTTCCTTTTTTTAATGTATTTAAATTAATGTTGAAATTTCAATTCTTCTCAACGATAATCAGTTTAGGCATCAGTGATTCTCAAATAATATTTCTGAATTCATTTATTATATTTTTGTTCGCGTCGATAAAAACAGTGATATTAAGGGTGTGTGTGTGTGTGTGTGTATATATTGTTGTTCGAATAGGTTTCCGTAAGAGTTATTATCGATAATCTTCAAAATATATTTTTGGTAAAGCAGTACTCCTACGTATGCAATATCAAATATCTTTGGTACTATACACTCTGTACACTTCATTGACTTCAATCTAGTGACATAACCTCACTTTCTCACAAACTCAAGTATATACTAGAAAAAAGACTTTGGATTATTCTATAACAACGCATTGATTAAAAAAATACTCTCACTACAAGGAATTCAGAATTACTTTAGAATTACTTGGTATAATCTGGCATAACTTATTTTCTATCAAAATTTTTATATAAGCCAATCACGCATTGACTTCAATTACTTAAAAATTCTTGAGAATCCCTGCCACCTTGCTGGTCACGTGATTTCAATTTAAAAGATGGTTTCGCAGTTCCAATTCTCAACCATTTGGAATGAATTCAATTCAAAACCATACACTTCTGAAAATTTCAACTGACAATTGTTCAATTTCAAGTCTCTCTATTCCTAAATCCACGAATCTGTGAAAAAAATTCCTTGAATCGTCTTACAAATAAAGTAAGAAAAGTTGAAACAGTCATAGTTTAAATTAAATTCTAACTGAAATTTTTCAAACTTTCAAGTTTTTCTTCTCGGTTATTCCTGATTTTTCTTGACCACTGATAATTTCTATGTTTTTAATTTTGTTTGCGATTTGCTCCGATTCCATTTCAAAGATTTCTAAACTGAATATTTGAAAAATAGCTTTAAAAATGATAAAACATTAAATTTTCTCTCTGGTATGAACATAAAATCGACGGGAAAAATTTCTTCTTAGCAGCTGCACTTGTAAAGTTGGCTATTTTTGAATTTTAGTCCATTGAGATCCGAATTGAAATCAGAATAAAGTACATATTTGCAATACATTTTTCGATGCCTCCCGGCACATTCGAGATGACACGATCCCTCGGGAAAAGGGGATTCTTCGATTTGACGTCATCGCTGGTCCCTGACCTCGACCTGTTTCTTAACTCCTCCGAGGTCGTTTTGATTCTTCGCGGCACCTCCACTTGTTTCCGCTTCGGCACTCTCTTCTTCTCACTCATTATTTCCGATTTTCAACTATCAGAAAACATTCTAAACTTTTTTTTCTTGCAATTGTAATTAATCCACTTTGCACTCAGTCCTTCGTACTTGACCAAAATAAAATAACCTTTTCAATTTTGCCAACAGCAACATCTCTATTGATATGAATTATTAATTAAAACAAACAGTGATGGGAAGTAACTGGTTACTTTTTTTTTATAAACAATAGTAGTTACGAAGTTACTTTTGGAAGTAAGTAACGAATTTGTAACTAGTTTCTTTTTCTAGCAACAGTTCATAGAAAATAGTTACTTTTATAGTAGCTTTTGAAACTATTTTTCGATTTTTACTATTCCAATTGTGATGACAGATATGTGTAGAGATTTAAAGTTCTTCGGGGAAATTCTAATTTTTCTCCCACCCTAGAATTCAACATTTGAGGAAACCTGCGGAAGCAGTTTTCGGAAAGGAAGTTAATTCAGAGTTTGATATTTATCTTTATTGATTGGAAATGGATTTTTTTAACTAAAAATCAAATTATTCGAATCGAGATTTATTAGCTTAGTTGAAAATTCATCTCTTCGGTAAGAAATAAAAAATTTTTGATGAAAATTGAACCATTTTTTGAAAATGTTATTCTTTTAGTTTTGAAAATAACAAATTTTTTAGAAAAGTGAAGGTTGAAAATCAAATTGTTCTGTTGAAAATTCGTCTTTTCTTGTAAAAATTTATCTTATTTATTATTTATTTATTTATTATATATTATTTATATTTTGTTGAAAATTTGTTCTTTGGTTGAAATCCAACTAGTAACAGTTACGAATTCATTTCTTTCTAAATGGAAAAATTGACTATTCGTTGAAAATTGCAACTATTTTGTAGGAAATTCGTCTTTTCAGTTTACAAATTCGACTATTCCAGATGAAGATTGATCAGCTAAAATGAACATTGTTTTTTTTTTTTTACAAAACTTGAATATTCTGTTTAAGATTAAAATACTTTGGTTAAAATTCCATTTTTATTCGAAATTCGTCTTTTTAGTTCAAAAATTTGACCATTCCAGAAAAAGATTGATTATTTTAAAGAAAATGATTCTTTTTGGTTCAAAATTGATATTTTCTGTTGAAAATTCAACTATTTTGCTTGAAATTCATGTAATTCCTTGAAAGTTTGTCTTTTCTTGTGAGAAATTAATTTTCTTAGTTTAAAATTCCACTTATTGGTTGAACATTGGTCTCAGTGATTGAAAATCCAACTGATAATGGTTGAGAAAATGTTTTTTTTCTTTTAAAAATTTATAAAATCGTTTCTTAATTTGATAATGTTTTCTCTAATTCAACAATTTTTAAATAAGAGCATTCTACTTGGTTCAAGATTGAACTGCTTGGTCGAAAATTCGTCTTTTTGAATGAAAATTGGAACTCATTCATTGTGAATTAATATTTTTAATTGAACTTTTAACGATTCTATTTTTGGTTAAAAATGTATCATTTATAGGTAAAAATTTATGTAGCTCTGTTGCGAATTGTCTTTTAGGTAAGAAATTAAACTTCTAGGTTGGAAATTTATCTCATTGACCTAAAATTTAACAACTTTGTTAAAGATTTTTTTCCTATATTGGAGATGAATAATTTTAGTTGAAAATTCATCTCCCTGGTTTGAAATTGACTTTTATTGGTCCAAAATTTCACTGATTTGTTGAAGATTCGTCTCAGTTGTTAAAAATCGAACTATCGGTGGGTAATATTAATAATTTTTCTATTTAAAAATCCGATCATTTGATTTCAGATTTGAATATGTGGTTTCGAATGCAACAATATTTTAGAATAAAACCATTCTATTTCGTTCAATATTCAAATGTTCATCCAAAATAAGTCTTTTTGATTTAGAACTCATGATTATTAGTTGATAATTCAAGAATTTCAAATATCTATAGAAAAACGTCTAAAAACAAAAAATAATTGATTTCAGAGTTTAATAGTTTATAATTGATTTTAATTGGTTGTAATCTATTCTTTTTAACAAATTATTTCACTATTTCACATCAAGGTTCATTAGGTTAGGTAGTTGAAAATTGATCGTTGGTTAAAAATTTAACAATTCTCTTTGTGAGTTATCCTTTTTAGTTGGAAATTAAACTCTTTGTTGATAATTATAGTTTTTGTTTCAAAAATTGAATAAGATGAAAATTCAACTATTTAATTAAAAATCCTATTTTTCAGTTGCAAATTTAGAGACTAGGTAGAAAGTTGAACTGTTGTGTTAAAAATGTATTCTTTTAGTTAATGATTATTCATATTATTTAGAAATTAATTTTTCTTTAATTAAATTTGATTGAATAAAAATCATAACAGCTGTTACTTTGAAGATATTGATGAAGTTTTATTGAAGTTAAATAATCGCAATTTTATATTTTTTGTAAAATGCAAAATCAACCCAAAAAGTAACAAAAGTAATTCGTTGTTGAAAAAGTAACCGAGAAAGATGAAATTTTCAATCAGTAACGATAAAAATAACTAATTACTTTTTTCCTTGTTGTAACAGTTACAAATAACTAGTTACTTTTGAAAAGTAACTTACCCATCACTGGAAACAAACTAGACTTTAAATTTGCATCAAATTAAATTTATTAACCTTTGGCTAAACATTATAAATTTTTATTTTCAGAGTTTAATCTTGTTTTCGAGATGAAGTTTATTTAAAAACAGGATATTGGTTCAAGTCCTCGAAAGTTACATAACACGGGATTTTATTTGATTTTCAAGTAGCGCGTTGTAAATCACACAGAGCAGGAAAAATCCATTTCCGGTGATTGGATGAAAGCAAAAATTCGAGTATCACTCGCGAACAAGTTTTTCAATTTCTCTTTTAGCTTTTCGAGGAGAGAAATTGGAAACTAGCAGACAGTTCCCAACGAGAGTAGGATGTACTAAGTCAAGAAGACATTGGGGACACTAGAAATATCTCGAGAGATGTGTACCTATCGCTAAAAACATTAAGTTGGCAACAACCCACAATCATCGAAAACTTGGGGCTTATGCTAAACCAATGCTAAAAGTGATTCTCGAATAGCCAAAATTGCTAAATTCCTTAAAAACTACGTCATTACCATTTCACTTCAATAATTAATCATTTGAACTTTGAATAATATTAATTGGAAAATTTATACTTTCCATTAATTTATATCTGGAAAATTGTTGAATCAAGAAATCGGTTGAACATTTATGTTCAATAACTCCGCTGGGATCTGAAAAACTAACTCTACAATTACATAAAACGTTTTTTTTTTTAAATGACATTTTATTGAAAAAGACGCTCGAGAAAAAATTAAATATTTCTGCAAATGGAATTGTACATTGAATGTAGTCTTCCAATATGAAATTTGATTTTGCAACCAATTTTAAGGTCCGGAACATGTTTATTTATGGATAAATTGCTGTTTTGTTATTAACTTTTAGGAAAAAATTAAAATAAAACTGCAAACTTGCATTATGATTCAAATTATTGTTTAGAACTAAACACAAGATTTGCAACCTCATTTCATTTTTTTTTTCATTTTGAAAAAAAGGTGATAAAGTTGCAAATGGGGGTATGATTAAAAAATGCCAATTAAGGATGCAGTTAAAAACTTAAACTCAATTGAAGATTAGGATCGTATGGAAATGCCAAATTTTTTGTATTTTTGGTAGTTTTACCTTTTTATTCACTCAAAAATTTATTTTTGTAAATTTGAGTTAGCAGCAATGAAATTCTACTTTTTATTTATAGATTAAAAATTTTATACTTCTAAAACAGGGGTGTCCAACGCAAGGTTGGCGCGCTTTTTGGCATGGTGTTTTTTGGCCAGTGGGGAGAAAATATCTTGAAATATCCCCCCTAACCTTCTCTTTGTTATCAAAGCTCCTGCCAACATGCCAACAGCACGCGGTATTCCAGGACGAGCACCTATCCAAGTACTAACCGCGCCCAACGCTTCTTAACTTCAGTGATCTGACGGGAACTGGTTTTTCGGACGTGGCACATATTGCATTGAATATTGCAAGGATTATTATTGATAAATTATGCATGAAGAAAATTATAAAAAAAGGAATTCATTTTTCAATTTGGAATAGATGAAAAAGGAATAATGCAGTTCCAAATTTAATGAAAAATGTTACATCTAGATATAATTTAATAAACGGAATCGAATGCTTAATTATGTAAATTGACAGCTGTTCCTATCAGATTTGATCATTTTGATTAATATTTATAAGGTTTGTATTATTTATCATTAATAATTTTTTATTCCAACAAACAGTCAAACATTATCTTCGAATTTTTACATTAAAATGTATAAATTTATTCCGGAAAATTATAATTTCAGTTATAATGCTATAAATATTTTTAATGTGGGGACGAACAATGGGAAACGCGAATAGTTTCATCAAACACATTTATATAAACTAATTCGATTGTTTCAAAATTTGTTCAGACTTTCTGTTATTTCGAACGGATTTTCTTCTGATATTAACTATTAAATTTTATGTTGAAAATTCGAATTCCTTATTTTCGGTTAGGAAAGGATCTACCTGAGTTTGAAATAGAATCTTTGTTTTAAATTTAATATTTTTCGGGAAAATTTATTATCATATTTGAAAATGCATAAGTCCGCGCTGAAAATACAACTTTTGTAGCAAATTCATTAAAATGGCATAAAAATGGTAGGAAACTTATTTCTTTCTATTGGAAATTTATTATAATTAAATATTCCAATTGTGGTTGGAAATTAAACTATTTACCAGAAAATTTGTTTACATTTTCGATTTGGAATTAATGTTTTCAAATTAAAATTGGTTGAAAACACATTTTTTTTATGGCGAATTCGTCTTTCTGGCGCTTTATTGTAAAACGATAAAATTTCACTAGAACACAGCAAAGTAGGATAATAAATAACAATATAGAAACAGGGTGGTGACAAAAATACTCAAATTATTGTGCAACTTTTGAGCAACTTCATAAAATCGTCGTGACTTTCAAATTCCCCTATAATTTTTACAAATTGCTAACAATTGTTGGTTTATATAAATTACATAGGTGCCATCAACTTTATCAATCTGAATTTGTGCACTAAGGAACGTTTGTAAAAATCTAAATATTTATAATTGAAACAAAACATTTCTAAGAGTCAAAACTACTAAAAATACAAAAAAAAAAAAAAAAAATTGGCATCTCCATACGATCCTAATCTTCAACTGGGTTCAAATTTTTAACTGCATCTTAAATTGGCATTTTTTATTCATACCCCCATTTGCAAAATTATTAAATTTTTTCTCACTGAGCCATACTTGAAAAAAATCGAGAATAAACAAAATAAAGAACTTCATGTAGCGTATAAGCAATAAGATTGCAAATCTTGCGTTTAGTTCAAAACAATAATTTGAATCATTACGCAAGTTTGCAACTTTATTATCATTTTTTCTAAAAGTTATTAACAAAACATCAATTAATCCGTAAATAAACATGTTTCGGACCTTCAAATTGGTTGAAAATTGAAATTTCGTATTGAAGGACTAAATTTAATGTAATTCTATTTTCAGAAGTATTTAATTTTACTCGAACGTCTATTCAATAAAATGTTTTTTTTTTAAATATACATGTTCCCGACCTCTGACGGGGTTGCAAATCAACATTGTTCATTAACCCTCAAGTCACACTGGGTGAACTACACCCAGCACGATTGAAAAGAAAGTGATTTTTCAAACCATTATATTCTCGATAAATTTCTTCATTAGTTAAAAAAAATTGTTTGAAAATTGACCAATTATAACCGAAGATATTTAACAGCAATGGACGAATGAGTGAAATTCACCAAGCGTGACTACCATGTCCCACAGCGAAGGTGTGACTATTGAGGGTTAAGAAAGTACGTTTTATGTTAAGTGTCAAGTTTTAAAAACATTGCCTTTATTGTCAAATTTTTTTCTCTACAGACTGGCCTACTACTCACAAGGGGACCTCCAGGTCACCTAATTTGTGTTTTGGTCGATACTCTCCTCAACGATAGACACCTTCTAGTGGTTTTCTGAGAAAAATCAGGAAGGCGCAATTTTGGACTATTTTCGACAAAAATGCATTTGAAGAGTTCCGAGCGGATGGTCGTTGAGCTAGCGTAAATGTATTTCCAAGCACCTTGTAGCTCACCTGGTAAGGCATTTAACTGATAGTCGAAAGGTTGCACGCTCGATTCTCGCTGCCTGCACTTTTCTTTTTGAATGCAAAACTGTTTATTCATTCATTTCTCAATATTTTCTGTTAAAATTATAATTTTGAATGATTGTTTAATAATTTTTTTAGATTGAATATTATTTCTGAGTTTTATTTTTGGTATTTTGTATAAAACATTTCGATTCCTTGCCTTTTTCGTTTTAAACACTTATTTCGTAATTTGAATTAGGAATATAAATACTACAAATAATTGAAAAATTAATGATTAAAAGAAAATACACAACTTTCCAAGCGGAAGATAATAAAGAGTTAAAACAGAGTTTTAATTCTAAGAAAGTTTTAAAAAACCATTAAGAAGTATAATTTTATTAATAATCATTAAGATATGAATGAATACACAGTTTCACAAAAAAAAAAGAAGTGCAGGCAGCGAGAATCGAGCGCGCAACCTTGCGACTATCAGTTAAACGCCTTACCAGTTGAGCTACAAGGTGCTTGAAAATACATTTACGCCAGCTCAACGACCATCCGCTCGCAATCCTTAAAATGAATTTTTCTCCAAAATGGCACGAAATTGAGCCTTCTTGATTTTCCTCAGAAAACCTCTAGTAGGTGTCTGTCACTGAGGATAGTATCGACCAAAACAAAAATTAGGTGACCTGAAGGTCTTCTTGTCAGCTCAGTTGGGTAGAGCACTCGTCGGAGAAACGGAAGGTCCCGGGTCCAGATCCCAGCAGAGTTGAGAGGCGGGCATTCTATCACATGAATTTGTATTTGATTTCTTCAATAATTTTAAAATCAGGGTTGAAACTAGGGTGTAGCATAAAATAAAAGTTTTCAGGGTTGTTATAAAAGTCGGCCTTTGAAATTACAGGAAATTTCCAGTTTTTCTAGAAGGACTTTAAAAATTAGTTTCCAATTTTGAACTCCATTCAATTTCAAACCATTGTACTGCTTGAAATCCCGTAATCCGAATATTAAGAAACTGATATTTCTAAAATGAAAAATTTCAGCCAAAATGGAATAGATAAACTTTCAGTAAAAAGCATTAATTCTCAACAAACAAAAAGTAGGTATTCTTTGAAAAAAAAAATTCAACTCTAAGCCAAGAAGAAGAAGAAGAAGTTTCGACTGGAATTTTGAGTCTTTAATAGAAAATATAAAGCTTCATTAAAATGATCGGAATTCAACCAAATATAGTTTGTTTTCCAACCGGAATGATATTCTGACTGAAATAAAAAAACGTTGTACCTAAACACGCGAATTATATAAAAAAAAATACAATTATTTTTAGCCAAAAATTGATAAGCTAAATTTTCGATTGAAAAAATTATTTTTAACCAAAAGTGGAACGAATTTTCTACCACAGATATGAATTTTCAACCAAATAGATGATTTTTTAATTAGAAAAAAAAATTCCAGCCAAAAATGGAATAGTGATGTTTCCATTAAAAAGAATGAATTCTCCACGGACAAAATTCTCAACAAAATAGTAAAACTTTCAACAAAAAAGATAGGGTTTGGACTGGAATGGAAAATCTACAAAATAAAATATTAATTTTCGACGAAAATATCTACATTAAACCAAATATAGTTTCTTTTTCAATAGAAAAGATGATCTTCTGACTTGAAGGAAATAATTTTGTGACCAATACGAAGAATTTTAAAAAAATACATTATTTTTTTAGCACGAATGAATGAGTTCAATTTTCTAACGTAGAAATTAGTTTTCAACGAAAAATAAAACGAGTTTTCTACTAATGATATGGATCTTCAACCAAAAATACGACTTTTAACAAAACTTCAACAAAACGGTAGAATTGGTAACCAAAACGAGATTTATTTTAAACCCAATAGAACCCAATAAGGAATTCCAACTATTATTTTCTAGAAGTAATTTCTTTTCTATTTAAAAACTTACTATTATATAACTATGTTCGATTCAGGATTCGTATTTTTTCGTTAGAAATTATTTTCAATTGAAAATTTATCTTTTAGGTTGGAAATTAAATTAGGTGGTCATAAGTTCTGATGTTTAGTTTTGAATTTCACTGTTATGTTGAGAATTAAAATCTCTTTGGTCAAAATATCAACTACACATTACTTTTTCCTTAAGAAATTTGTGTTTTTTTATTTAAAATTCAACTTTCCAGCAGAAAATTTATCTTTTTGGATGAATATTCAACTATTCGTTCGAAGATGCAACAATTTCGTTCAAAATCCTGCTATGATGTTGAAAATTGAATTTTATTCGGTTGACCAAAAGATCTTTCTCGGTTGAAAATTCAAATCTGTTGATTAGAATCTATGTAAGTGGTTGCAAATTTAATGGATTGAATACAAATTTTATTAAATAATTGAAAATTCAACGATTTGGTTGGAAAATATTCCTTCTTGGTTGGATTGATTTATTTGTTTGAAAACTTATCTTTTTGGTTCTAAATTCAACTTTCTTGTTGAAAATTAAACAATTTTGTTAGGAAATACAATCAATTTGGTTAGAAATTCATCGTTTTTTATTGAAATTCATATATTCATATATAACCACATATTACACTTTTCATTAGGATTTTTTTAAAATTGAAAATTCAACTTCTTAGTAGAAAATTTATCTTCTTGGTTAGAGAATAAACCATTTCATGAATTTTTTTAAAAATTAAACAATCATGTTAAAAATTACATTTCATTTTGTTGACTGAAAAATCTTCCTTGGCTAGAAACTCAACTCTTTAACTGCCAATTCATGTTAGTAGTTACAAATCCAATTATTTGGTAACAAATTTCATTATTGTGTGAAGAAAAAATCAACAACTTTGTGGAAAACTCATGAATCTTGGTTGGAAATTGCACTGTTTGGTTCGAAATTCCACTGCTATGTTAAAAATTAAAAGTTTTCCTGATTGGAATATTACCTAATGAATTTTTAATTGAGGTTCTGCCTTTTAGGTTGAGCAATTCAGTATTTTGCTATAGATTCAATTTGGTTAAAAAATTCGTCTTTTAAGATTAGAAGTTCAACAATCTGGTTTGCATTATCATCTGTTTTTATTGAAAAGTTATCTCTTTAGTTGAAATCAATTTTTTTGAAATGAAAAAATCCATTTTTTTTAACTTAAATTTTGACCATTTTATTTTCAATTAAAAATGTATCCTACCAAGTTATAAATTCAACGATTTGGTAAAAAGTTCTTGAATTTTGTTGGAATATATTTTTTTGTTTATAAAAAATGAATTTTTTCTGGTAGAAAATTTATCAATTCATTTCAAAATTCAATATTTTTATACGGAACATTATAAATCTGAAGCGTTTCAAGTAGCATTTGTGTAGTGTAAAATTTAACACATTTTTGGTCCTGTTTTGTGAGAGGTGAGATATTTAAACGATTGGTTTGAAATCTCGAATCTATTTAATTTTGTAATTTTATTTCCCTGAATTATGAATTATTTTTCTTATTAAGGTCTTTAAGTTTTCTTCCAACTTCTAGTTTTCAGTATTAATACACTTCTCAATTTTTTAGAAAGAATTATTAGAGACTTAAATTCATAATTAAATAAATTATATGGAATAATAAAAAGAATAAAATTGTTATACTAAATCATTCGATCCTTAAGTTTGTTAAATAAGAAAGGAATTACGTTTTTAATTATGAAGCTGAGAGCACTTTATCGATATAAATTGCTTTTACAGTTTCTGAAAGACATTGCTCGCTTTTCTTTATAGGAAGATAAAAAAATAAAATAAAATGAAATGATAAACTTGTCCCTGACCACAGCAAAAAACCGATAATTATAATCACACAGTAGAGCAATCGTTTCCAGTGCACCAGGTGCACATTTCATAATGAGTAGTGTAAACAATATATTTAAAAAAATGAAAAATTTGGGAAAAAACTAGAAAATGAACAAAAAAGATTTATAACGTTCCCAGGATAGCGATTCAATCCATCTGATAAATTGATATAAAAAAAATCAGCTTGTGAATTATTTTCAGATTTAAAATTTTCAAAAAAGGATAGCTGTTTTAAATTTCGAATAGAGAAAATGAATTCAACTTTTTGAAGAAATTTAAAATAGCGGAATTTGTACAAAAATATAACTAAATTACCACAGGAAGTAAAATATCTCTAAAAAATTATCCGTGATTTTATTTAAGAAAACTTTGCACGAAACAGGAAATTTATGAACGTCAACGAAGAAAATAGTGACCTCAGGATGAATACTTTTATAAATAAACCAACGAGAAATAGGTAACATTTCATGACAAGTCGCGCAAGTCTAATTTGAGAAATTCCAAATCGCATGCGCAGGAATTTTACTAAAATAGGTCACAACGAAAAATTGAAATGTAAAATGTTTAATATTTCTCTTCCAAATTGGTATATTTTTGGAAAAACATTTTAAACTCAAATATGATATAAGTTTCAAGAGTTTGAGATGCAAAATATTAATGGAGACCAATTATAAATTTGAAGCAAATCAAAATTTCAAAATATGTAGAACTGTGAATCTTTTCTCTGTTAGAAATACCCTATCATCAGGGCTGCCACAGACAAATGCACTCCAAAAAAGTGACATAAGTGACTAATTTAAGCTAAAAAGTGACTAAAAGTTACTAATTCCAAACCAAAAAAGTGACTAAAAGTGACTAATTTCAAACCAAAAAATCTTGAATCGTTGTGGGACGCCCGACAAAAGC
>WSXT02073212.1:2092-12230 GCA_011762715.2 Neuroterus valhalla
AGTACTTTGGAAGGGACTAGAAAAACAAGTAGAAGAAAAGGGAAGTATAGCACATAACCAAACCGGCTTCAGAAAAGGTATGGGAACCATAGATATTAGATATGTGTTCCATTATTTGGTAAATAGGAACTTGGGTCGGAAGACAGGAAAACTTGTTGCACAATTCGTGGATTTCCGAGCAGCTTTTGACTTAGTGAACAGGAAGGTCCTTTGGAAGGCCATGAAAGGAAGAGGAGTAGATGACGGTTTGATAGAAGGGATGAACGAGATATTTGTGAAGACAAAGATAATTGTGAATATAGGAGAAAAGGAAGGAGAGGAATTCTGGACAGGACGAAGACTGAGACAAGGGTGTCCGCTTAGTCCTATTCTGTTTAGCGTCCTAATGGTAGACTTGGAGAAGAAGATGAATAGGAAAGGAAAAGGAGGGATGATATTAGGAACAGGCAAAATGTTTTTGCTAGCATACGCAGACGATATAGTGCTAGTAGCGGATGCCAAAAGAGGGATAAATTTGATGGTAAGAGCGTTCGAAGAGTATACGTAAGAGAAAAGGACCTGAGGGTAAATGTGAGTAAGATCAAGATGATGTGTTTTTGAAATAGAAGATGTAAGGTAGGGTATGAATGGAAGATAAATAACGTTGCGGTAGGGGTAGTGGAGGAGTTCTGCTACCTAGGTTTCTGGTTCGGAGGAGGAGGAGGAAACGAATTGCAGGTAAAGAAGAGAATGGAATGTGCGAGTAAAGTAATGGGACGAGTGTGGGGAATAGGGAAGAGAAGGTTCAATGACGACTGGAAGATATGGATTTTCGACGTCCTAGTAGGTTCAGTGTTAGGTTATGGAAGAGAGGGAATATAAGAGTGTGGAAGGTCTGCATGAGAGATTTCTGAAATGGGTAATGGGGCTGAGCTGGAGTTGGCCAGGTTATATGCTGAGAGAAGACATAGGAAGAGAGAAAATGTTGATCAGGCAACTAAAAAGATCTTGAAATTTCGATGGTAACTGGGGGGGGGCGTGGCGTACACGGCGCGCAAAAGCGGTTGCAGTGTTCTGGGGGGTGCGGGTGGGGGGGTGTGGGGTAAAATGGAGTGTTCGAAGTGGGAGAAAGAGAGATACGAACGAAGGAATGAGTATGGGATGCAAGATACGGGTAGGAAATGGCAGGAGTTAGAAGAAGAGATAATGGAAAGACAGAGAGAGGATAGAGAGGGAAAATCTTAGAGTCAAGATATAACAGCTGGTACAGGTTGGTGAAGAATGAGGGAGAACCAGAATATCTGAGAGTGATCGAGAAAGAGAGCAAATGAAATAGAGTGGTGAGATTTAGAATGGGGAAGGAGGTGAGAGCATGTAGGTTCTGGATGAATGAAGAGGAGAATTGGTGTAGAGTTTGTAGGTACGAGGAAGAATCATGGTTGCATGTGTTAGAGAGATGTACAGGTGACGAAGGAGGAGGAGAGAGTATGGAAGAGATAATCAAGTGGATTTTGAATGGGAATGGTCAGGACACTGGATAGAGACAAAATATGACTCCTAAAGAAAGAAAAAACAGAAGAAGTGTTGCGGATTTTAGCTACAATCTGTAGATTAATTGTGGTAAAGGGAAACGGAAGTCCAGGGCACAGTCAAATGCGTCTAGGATTAAGGATAGTGTGTAAGAAGATTGGGAAGAAATAGTTGACAAGGTAGTAGGGGAATTTCTGAAGTCAGTCTTCGTGTTAAGGTCTCACGTCTCAGGCTTCAAAATTGCAGCATTCGACATGTTGATGCTTTCTCTTGAAAATGCAACAATGCCCGTAATAGATGAAACAGAACAACTGGGAACAAGAGGAGAGCAGGGAGAATGAAAGCTCTTGGGATCAGAGGTGCATTTTTTAAAAAGGGCATACAAAGACTATAATAACTGAAAAGTAGTCTGCAGAATTGGTTAAAGCGTCGACGATCGTTGGTAGCTGTAGGCGTAGACATAGCCGTAGTCATAGAAGCGGGATGGATCAGTAGTGTGAATGTAGGTCAGGGTATGGGTACCAACCAGCACGTACGATCTGCCAGTCTCGAGAAATAGACACATAAACTTAATTCTCAAAACCAGCACTCTTGGCCCTTAAACTGCCTACTTTTCCATTTAGTTAATACTCCTTATTCAAGAACACCAGATGCAAAGCATAAACCCTCAACACCCTCTTCTACACCGGATATTTCATCATTTCGGAGAAAGGAATACATGATCAACCGGAAATAATTTGTTAGTCCGAAAAGCGTAACTCTACATTTTAGGATTAAGGATAGCGTTCCCTGAATAGGGTCATCCACGAACATTTCTTTCACGACCCTGAACTTAGCTATCTGTATAGATTTGTCACTTTGTGACCTCAAAACCATAGGGTGCTGTCTCCCCCCGATTTCGCCAACTTAAGAGGACAAGGCTTCGCCAAATTGTGTATCTTGTGCATAAAGATGTTTATTAATGATGAGATGCAAACTTTTTCAGCGGATTCTGGTAAGAATAATGAGAAATCCGAACTTTCTGCTTCGAAATTATAGCAAATTGCATTGAGATATCACCTCGAGGCTCTGTAAGATGCGTATGAAGTTGTTTTCCTCTTCAATTGTAAATGTATCAAAAAGTAAGTTTTGATGGTTCCAGTGATTCCAGCATTGCATCCCATCAAACTTTCATAATTTTGACATTCGAAGCCGTTCAGAAATTTTCGTCACGCACATTTCGTTTTGTAAATGTTACCTATATTTAGAGATCTTTTTTAAAGATGAGATGGAAATCATACATAAAATTGCATTTAAATGCTTCCAATAATTATTTAATAATATTTTATTCATATCATTCATTTCTTATATTTATAATAATTTATTATTCTAGTACATTTTAGTATCATTACTCTTTTGTTTTGTGAAGAAAATAAGGTAGCACTATGGTTTTAGGGTCACGTTTCTTGTACAATTTTTAAAAATAAACTAATAGGTCTATTGAGAAACCAAGGATATCACCTAATTCTGCTCGGCAATATCTCCAGGCATTTTTTTTATTTTGCCAAAGAAATTATTTTCCAAAAAATTACATTTTTATTGAAAATCGTGCAATTTTTATAAATAAAACTGAAGTCCCATTGAAAAACCGAGAGTATGACCTCATTCCCGGCAGCAATATTTCCAGGTCTTTTTTAATATTGCAAAAAAAAAATTATTTTTGAGGTAATCGTTCTCTGTGATAAGTGAATAAATTGCGAAGTATCCATTATGTAGCAGTTAGTCGTTTTTTTATGTCTATCAAATCAATTTCGTAATATCATAAACAAGGTAATTGTTCCAAAAATCCTTTTTTTTTTTGCAAACTTAAGAGAAGACCTGGATTCATTCCTGAGATAAATTTTTTGATATCCTCAGTTTTTCATTGAGACTTTCAATTTTATTCATCAAAATTGCACAATTTTTTATAAAAATGTTATTGTTCAAAAAATCACTTTCTTTCAGAATAAGGAGGCCTAGAGATATTTAAGATAAGGTGTACGGTGATATCCTTGGATTTCTCGATAGGCTTTATAGTTTTTTTTTGTGTTTTGTGTTTTTCTTTTTTTGGAATTGCAGAAGTTTCAAATCTATATCTGTGACTGAATTCAGGATCGATATCTTTGCCTAAACTCAAGTTTGAAAAAAAATTGACTCCCTAGGATTTTGAATGCGAAATTGAAATTCGATTTCGCTTATCAGCAATGTGGGATAATTAATTGGAAAGTGACAAAATATCGAACGGAAATGTCGATTTAAGAAGAAAAATATGTGTGCCGCCCTCGTACCGTTAACCACGTGGTGTGACGACATTTGCTTACAAAGCCCAAAAAAACATGTGTCAGTTTAAAAAAAACATCCAGCATAATCATTCTTCAAAGATTTTTGGCTGAAGCAATTTTTCTCTTTAAAATATGCCTGTTTAGAAATCTAATTTGTGTAAATTTTCGCTAGTCCGGCCATAAATTACAGTACCGATTTTAGTGAATTCGTCCTCTTCTCCGTAGAAAATTGATTTTTAAAAAAATCCTATTTTCGCTTGAAGATCATTGCTTTGGTTGATAATTGAACTATTTTTATGGAAATTCTTTTATTTCTGGTTTAGAAACTAATTCATGCAACTAAAATGTATTTATCCCATTCCTAGTTCGAAAAACATATTTTAGCTGGATAGATATTGATAATGTCTAGTTGAAAATTCATGCATTTTGTCGGAAAAAGTATCCTTCATAAGTGGAATGGTCAACTATTTGGTTGAAAATGTATGTATTTTATTAAGAATTTGTCTCCTGTGTAGAACATGAATCTCGTTTATTATAAATTCATCGATTCTGTTTATGATTGAACTATTTAGTTTGCTAACATTTTTGTGAAATTCATTCGATTCAAAATACTTTTTTTCTTAATTAAATTTTTCAAAATTTTGAAAATTTATCATTCTTGATATTTAACTTTATTGCTGGAAATTCATTTAACCCAGTTGAAAACTCAATTTTTTTTAATAATTCGAATTTACAGATTGACAACTAAACTGTTTTGTTAGAAAATTCGTCTTTTTGAATAGAAAAAAAATCTTTTCGTTGATTCATCTATTTAGTTGATATTCAAACTACTTTGTTGGAAATTCGTCCTTTTCTCACGAAAAGTACTTTCCCAACTAAATTATTATCTTTGGTTGATTGTTATTTGAAAAATCAACTTTTGGTTTGAAAATTCATTTATTTTGTTATTCTAATCTTCTTTACATAGAAAATTAATACCTGCGTCTGATAACTCATCTTCGATTGTCCGAAATCTGATAATTGGTTAAAAATTGAACTATTCTGTTTGAACTCCAATTATTTTCTTGAAATTGAAACTGTTCTGTTCAAGACATTTTTTTAGGTGGGAAATTCAACTATTTTGACTAATATTTATCTTTTCTAAGTTGATATTTACCTTTCATGTTGAAAAAAGTCACCTTTCTTGGTTGAAATTCAACTGTTTTTGTTTAAGTTTTAATCCCTATTGCTGGAAAATCGGTGGCAATTTAATTAAAACTACGAAGTGCATACACTACCGATACCGGTAAAAGAAAATTGCCGGTACCGGTAACTAACAAAGTCAAATTTTACACAAAAATAATACATTCTTAAAATTCGCGTCTTTTGACAATTTTCGGTTATGTTGGTTGTTGACTTTCATATTTCAGTTGTAGGTTGAGATAGCGGTTTTTAACCTAAATGTCGATATAGTTATAGAATTCAAAGATGATTTAAAATTTGAAATAATCTTTGGTTGATCTTGGTTAGTTTTGTGGAAAATTTGTGGTATTGTCTCCGAAATTCAGCTGTTTCGATGAAAGTTGATACTTTCGTTGAAAGTTAGCCTTTTTAACTTAAAAAGTCAACTGTATTGTTTGTTAAGATGATGGTAATGTATTTCGAGCAAATAGAAGAATTAATCGAATGACTTTATTATTCTTGATATACTGGTATTATTGACTATCTGCCTTTTCTGAATGAAAATTCTAATATGTGGTGAAAGTTAACTTTTTTTATGGAAATTCATATCCAATTGAAAACTCATATTTTAGGCTTCAAAATTGAACGTTTTGTAGAGTGTTTTTCGTTTTAGGTTCAATATTCTATTGTTTTTTTATCACATTCAACTATCCAGTTGAACATGAAAATTCTTTTCGAAAATTGGTCTTTTCGGAATGAAAACTCTATTATTTTCTTGAAAATTTAACTAGTTAATAGAAAACTCATATTCTAGGTTGAAAGTTTTTATTTCTACCCTAGAATATTCATAACTATCTGGTTGAAAAGGAAGTTCTTTGTCAAAAAAAAAACATATTTTCGAGTTCGAAATTCATCTCTATAGCTCAATTAATAAAACGATTTCAATGAAATCTTTTCTTTTTATTTTGTTAGATACTCTATTACTTTCATAGAAAATCAAATTATTTGGTTATGAACTCAAATTTTTTGCTTGAAATTTCAACGTTTTTGTAGGAAATTCTAGTACTTTCATAGAAGTTTCAACTATTTTGTCTAAAATGAACGTTATTGTTGAAAGATAATATTTGGGTGTTGCGAATTCCTTTAACTGGATTCAAAATATGACACCAATTATTTACTATTTTCATTTATGGGATGAAAATATAACAATCCTATGGAAGTTGATTCTTTTGTTGGAATTACATGTTACCGGTTGAAGATTCGTATTTATGGTTAAAAAATTCTACTGTTTTGTTGAGTATTTGTTTTTTCCGGTTGGATATTCAACTGTTCTATTGAGAATTCGTCTTTTTGGGTCGAAAATTCTTTCTTTCCATGGAAATTTTGACACTTGTTGTTAATTTCTGGTTTTGTTGCAAATTTGATCTATTTGGGTTTGAAATTATATTCTTTTCAAAGAAAGTTTAGCTATCTGTTCAAAAATCAAACTATTTTTGGTTGAAGTCCATTCTGTTTTGTTCAAATATTCGATTACTTGGTTTAAAATTCATCTTCTTAGGTTGATAATTCAAACATTTGGTCAAAAATTCATCTATTTTGTTTAAAACTTAACTATTTGGGTGAACACTCAACTATTTTGTGAATAAATCTGTTTGGTCAACAATTTGAATCTTTTGATGAAAATTCGTTCTTTTGGATTTAAATCCATCCTTTTTATTGGTTACAAAATGGAACGGTATATCTGGCCTTGATTGAACAAAGACAGGGATTATTAGCCATATAAACAATCATCATCTGCGCGAAGGTAACCTTGAAAGGCATTAGCCTCCTTATTTTTGTATTGAATGCAATACTTCCTTTCAGAAACAACTAGCATTAACTCAATTCCATTACCCGTACTAACAATATGACGTTGAGGAGCACGTGTTTGGTCTACTCCGTGAGAACATAATGTGTGTCCACAGAATTGAGGACAATAACTCATTTCATTCCATTTTTAATACACTTTGCACTTGAACGGTTATTGAATTACTAAACTTGTTGATGTTTTTTTCTAATCGTTTTCGGAAGTATTTTGAAAAGTGTGTTGAATCTTTTAGCGAAGTAAGGTAAAGTTTCCCATTCTGGTATTATAATACTATCGCACATATATTGTAATGTTGCAAAATAAAATTTCAAAAAAAAGAATCGAAATTTGCATATGCGGAGAATTGAACCCTAGTGCCAAGCTCTGAGTCAAGTGCGTTACCACTAGACTTGCGAAGCACAAATACGAGCACAATAATAAATTATCACTTTACTGAAATAACGGGTTTTTCATCATTCTCTAGATGAATTGGAGTGAGTGCAAGGCAAAATCCATAGTAGATAAGTAAGTGGATTTCTAATACAAGAATCCTGTTACCGACATGTTACCGACGTCGAAAACGCCCCACAGTTGTAGTGGTTCGTGTCCGTGCTGAGCTTTCATAATGTTTTAGATGACATCGTAGGTTATTTAATATATCAATCAAAAATATCAAGTTCATGTTTCGATTGGGCAGTACATTTTCGGCTACGTAATGAAGAAAACGAGGCTGATTTATTGCTTCCTTATAGATGATACATTTAATAAAAAATTCCTGTCATTTGATGCGCGATTGTGAGAAACGCGTTTGGCGTAAACAATGTTAAAGTTATTTATGATCCTAATGACGCATTTACATTCAATGTTGTAGAAGGTTATATCCCAGACGTGTGAAATACAGTGTGCTAAGCTTCTAGAATCTTCTTTATGACGTCATAGAATGATATTGCACAATTGTGAGAAACACATTGACCTAAATAATTTAAGGGTTATTCATGATTCCAATGCTGTATCCGAGACATGTGAATTATGATGTAGAACCTTCTAGAAGCTTAGCACAGACACGAACCACTACAGCTTAGGAATGTTCTCGATATCGGTAACATGTCGGTAACAGGAATTTGCATTAGAAACCTGCTGACCTATCTTCTACGAAAGTAACTGAAGAAGCAACAATTTTCAAATTTTGTTGCAAAAGTAACAAAGGAAAAGTTGAATTTTGAATCGGTGACGATATCGATAACTAGTTAGTTTCAAAAAGTAACTTACCCATCACTGATTGTCAAACAAAAGAAAATTACATACAGTTGTGTGTAATAACAAGGCAAAATTAAATGGGAAGCATGGTAAAAACTAGTTAATTTTGCCTGTTTCAGATTTTGAGAGTACATGAAAGGCAAATGGTTAATTTAAGACACATAAGTGCCATTTAAATTTGGCATTGTAAACTTGAAAATGATAAATAGCCCAAGGCATAAACTTCGAGTTTATTTTCAGAAGTGAACTGTTTTACCGTCAAGAATCGTTGATTGCATAATGTTATAAATATTTATGCATGATCGTAATCAAAATTTTCGACAAAAAGAGTGAGGTATACGAAAGTGTGTAAAAATGGCGTTGCTTGAAATTGCACGTTTCAACCAACGTTTAATGCCGAAATTACATGTCCTAGAAAGTACAAAAGTTTTCACGATACTCGTGAAGTCGATAACATTATTGACTTGCAAATATCCTCGCATGTCGATTGTGGAACGTGTTGCTTTAGAAAAAGGGAATCCGAGAGGTAATGGGTGCAGGGTCGTTAGAAAAGAGTAGAGAAAATTGAATACAGAACTTTTCTATGCAAGAGCCCGTTTTTAAATGGAGATAAGGATTTAGTGGGGCCCTGTATAGTTTTCCCTATTTATGATCGGGCGCTGATCGGGAAAAATTGAGAGGATATTACTGATAGAAGTTAATCAATCGACATGTACTGGTTACATACATGTCAACAGATGCCTCTGATAGATACAGTAATGTCTTTTTCTAAGATTAAAGGAAAATATCATTATTAATACAACTATGTTTTGAAACGAAAAATTGTTTTTTTATTAAGAAAGATAAATTGTTGAAAGGAATAGACAATTTCCAAAAAAAAAATTAGTTTTTTCAACAAAATACATTAATTTTTAACAGAAGAGCTTAATTTGCAACTGAAGAAATGAATCTTCCACCAACAAATATTAACGTGTAACAAAACGCTTAAAGTTTCAACCAAATCACTAGTTCAATTTCATAAAAAAGGAAAAAAAACTTTTTCCAACCAGGAGCGATGCAATCAACTCGACAGCCTGAAAAATAATGTTCTACGAAAAAAGAAACAAATTTTTTATTTTTTTTTATTTTACAAAAACATATTAATGGTCAACCAGTCAGTTGCAATTATAACGCAGAAATAAAATAAATTTCTACCAAAAGAGATGAAAGTGGAAAAAAATTCCTATCAAAAGATACGGATTTTCAATCAAATCGTTATATTTTTGATAAAAGACAAATTTTCTATAAGAACTGTGAATTTCCAACCCAAAAATATGAATTTTTAACAAAAAGTTTTCTTTGCACCAAAATAGTTTAATTTTTGTAGAAAGTGTTGAATTTTCAACCAATAAAGATTTTCATGCCAAATACAAAACAAAATTTCGATCAAATTATGAAATTTCCAAGCGAAAAAAATAAGTTTAAAAAAGAAAACGAGATTTCCACCAAAGAGATAAATCTTTGAACAAAACAAGAGATTTATAACAAGTAACTTGAATTTTTAATAAAATAGATCAATTTTTTACTGAAAAAATAAAATAACACATAAGATTATTTAATTTGATTGTTGAATCTTTGACGAAAAACGACGAATTTCTACAAAACTGTGTGATTTTCAACCCAAAAGTAGAGATTCTCAACGAAAAAGATTCTTTCTAACAAAATAGATTAGTTTTCAAGAAAAGTGTTGAATTTTTAACCTGTGAAGATTTTTCTCTCAGACACGAAATAAAATTTCGAACAAATTATAAAATTTCCAAACGATAAAAATAACTCTGAAAGAAGAAATTACACCATATAGTTCAATAATTAAACTAAAAAATACCCATTTTCTACCAAGAATTGATAAATGAAATTTTCAGTTGAAAAAAGCATTGTCAATTACAAAAAGTAAACGAATGTTCAACTTTAGAGATAAATCTTTGAACAAAACAATGAACTTATATCAAGGAACTTGAATTTTCAATAAAATAGCTCAATCTTCTACTTGAATAAAAATCAAACAACAAATAAGATTTCCTAACTA
>WSXT02073223.1:0-12230 GCA_011762715.2 Neuroterus valhalla
CTATATAAAACTGTAGGGAGGTACAAAGGCCGAGCGCGTAGCGCGAGGTAAAATCATTACCGAGCGCGGAGCGCGAGGTGAGAATAACATCGAGCGCAAAGCGCGAGATACGAAAGGCGCGGGCCGTAGGCGCGCTCAAACTTGCGAGGGAAGCGAGCCGCGCGCGAAGCGCGCGATGAGAATGTGCCCGCGCAGCGGGCAGATTTTTTTTGATCCAAAACAGATGGTTAACGAACTCGATTTGTATCTTTGGTCCCTCAAACTGGGTGCCAAAGCACGATCGGATATGATCATTTTTTCGATAGTTATTAAGTTCACAGATTATTTTTCTTTTTTTTTGTGCGATCGGAATCAAATTTTCGATTTTTTGAGAAAATTCAAAAAGTTGTAGTCACCATCTTGTAGGGCTCTCATGAGGAAACATTTTTCTTCTCTGACTTTCTTCTCAATTTTGCTTTATTTGCCTGAAATTCTGATTTCCGTTCATATTTTCGATTTGGAAATGCCACAACTTTGACAATTTTGTTTTTACCAAAAAATATTATGAGGATAAATTGTTTCATTTTTCACCTACTACAAGAAACCGTACTTACGTATTTTGAGTCTCTGAAAAAAAGTCCAAAAAAAATGTTCAAAATGCTCCTCCTCTTTAATTTTTTATCCAAAATAGCTGGTTAACGAACTTGATTTGTATTTTTGGTCCCTCAAAATGTGTGTCAAAGGGCAATCCAATCCGAGTAGTTTTTCAAATGTTATGGATTATACAGACAGCAACGACGACGACAACGACAACAGACCGACAGACACCAACGTAAAAACTACTTTTTCAGAATCAGGAGGTCTCAAAACGTGGAGATTTCATGAATTCCATGAAAGTCAATTTTCACATAAAACCAATAGCTTCTTATTATGATGAGAATGTAAAAAATTAGTGAGTTCGCTGAATTTCCGAGAACATTTTACTGGTTTCCCAGCTTTCAATCAGACCTTCTAAAACGCCAGTAACTTTCACTACTGTGAAATCAGTGAGAACATTGAAGATGACAAAATAATAGTTGACCGAATGCACCTTCTCTCTTCCGAAAATCACCTGGAATTCACTCAAAGTCAGTCCTTAGATAAAAACGAAATGTTAACATTTATTTCATATGTCCTAATATACATGATTATAAATATCACACGACTCTAACATTTCTGCACAGAGCGTATTTCGATTAGAAGCAGAATTTTCCCCTTTTGTTAATAAAAATTTATATTCATAATATGTAATGTAAGTTACTGACAAGAGACTTAAAGATGAGAGACAATATCAATTTTAAAGTCGCCATACGTACTTATTGGCATTGGAATACATTTTGAAAACTATGTCATATTCATACCTTTTTTTCATTTTTCTTTATCTGATTAGAATTCTAGATATTATGGTCCACAATACAACACTTATCTCCGTACTTCACAATTTGTTTAAATTTTCAAATATTTTTGCGTATAATAAATATTTCTAAATTGATAGATCTCTCATTTTTATGTGGATCGTCTGTAATATACACATAATAAACAGTTTGCGGATATGTATTTACATTCTCCCTACATCACAATTACAATCGACAATTCATTCATTCGATGGAAGCTCGTGCTTCATGAGCAATGGAATTTTTACAACGAAGCTTTTTATATTTCAAATCTCTACATTATGTATGACTTGTTTCTATACAACAATTCTCATTTCTTATAAAAACCAATCATGTTCAGAAAAGCGATTCTCCGGTCCCAACTTTGATAGAAAATAAATCACGAAAATAAAGATAAAATAAACTACGACAAAAGTGAATAAATCATGATTCCAAATTACATTCTATCAATATTTACAGCGTATGTAGTCCAGAATTTTTCATATTTATCAATCTGTTCTTTTCTCGTTGGCGAGGGAAAAATTAATTAAAGAAGTATATCCGTGAAATAATTTTTGTAAAAACTATTCAATTTTTATTTACATATATCTAGTGTTATGGTTTTCTTAGCATCAATGTGTAATCTTAATGATTTATTGTACCATAATATAATAATACTCTCAATTATCAGTAATAACACTTTTATAAATGTAGAATATTTATAATACTTTGCCTCCTTCCTTGCTTTCGTTGTGCGAAAATTATTTCTTTTTGGCGTGTTAAAATAAAACTACATCCTCGAGAATATCAAGCATATACATTACAAAAATAAATGAGTAAATTTTTTAATTTCAAGGATTTTAAACGAAACTATCAAAATCTTTTTTGCACAAAAATAAAGATAAAATCTCGAAGTTGAGCATTATTGATGAACATTATTGGAAAAAACTTGCATTTTATGAGTATCTCTAATTCATCAGTTGGTTTCACGTTCTTCACAACTTTGATTACATATATTGAATTTCTTCTGAAATTTCTCTATCCTTTTGATATACCAATATTTTCTTTTAAAAATAAAAATATTAAAATCTGAATGCATGAAAGTATGTATTACTATTTATTATATAATTTTATAGTCAACAAATAAAGTCCAATGAATTTCATAGATTCCCTACATTTCAAATCAAGCAGGTTCTGCACGTCGGAGAATCTCAGCGAAGGAAAATTTTGTTATCCAGAGAAAATTAGGTGACAGATAATTTTCTGATTCCAGAAAGGAAAACTTATTTATGAACTAATGAAAATTTGAATATTTATCGGTATTCAAAAAAGAAACACAATTTACTCGTTTGAAATTCTATAGTTCTCGAACTTTCAGATATACCAATTTTCCTCTTTGACATTAGTAAGTAAATTTTCTGAAAAATTTCAACTTTTGTATTTTTGCAATGTTGTTTGGAAATTTCTCCTAATCTAAGGGAGTCATTGTATCAGTTTCTTGCTAGCTAGAACATTCTTTTGTCCAAGAGATTCTTTTTTTCCTAAAAATATCATTTTTTTGGTGAGCCATGCAAGAGATCCTTGTTACACAAATAATTAAATCTCCATAAAACTCATAAGATGTCTTCCTTATAGAAGGTCAATTTTGATGAAGAATTGGCAAAACATATAAATTTCGGTTTCTCGTGAAAATTTATTATTTGTACGTTATGCGGAAATCGTCGCCACTTTGTTAATTACGGATTTGTTTTTCAATTTTTCGATAGATTCGAAAGAAGGAATAAAAATATCTCAGGAGTCAAGAGCGAATTTGAGTAACTGAATAAGATTCAAAAAACTATAGTTTTCCAAAGCCAAAAAATTGTTGTTTTTTTTACGGAGAACTTGCCTGATATGAATGTATATCAAATTCGCCGTTTATCGCTGATACAATGCAAAAAAGTCAGCCAAAATTGTAACATATTTAACATTTAAGAAATTTCATCGAGAATATGGGCAATCTTTCACATACTAAAAGTACTACTTTTTCTAAAACAAATTCCAAATAATTGAATGAACTCTAGTGAAGGTATGAAATATTACGAACTATTTATCAAAATTGCTGTTTTTGTCAACGAATTTTGACCGAATAGGTAGTCTTCGAAAATATCCGGAAAATATTTTTAAACTTTAATTTCTTCAATACGAACATACATTATACACTTTGCTCATCGCAGCACAGTGGGGCGAAATGAAAAAACGATGTTCAAAATAACCTGTAGGTAACACACAATTCTTCATCGATTTTCAATTTTCGTTTTGAAAAAATTCAGTATTGAATCCTAAAGAAATCTGTCGAGGCTTTTTTCAAATTGTTGTTTGTTTAAATTTTTATAGAGCTACAAATAGCGAAAAAAATGTTGATTTAAAAAATTTTTTTCTCTAATTCTCTGTAAAAATTTTTCTTATTGGCATCAGGCCTCAGGTCTAATGCAAAAGGGTCAGCGGAAGAAAGAAAACTTGTTGATATGTTAAGTTATTTCTTATAAACAACTTTTTTCAATAAATAGCCAGTATCATGGGGTATGTTTTAGTGAAGTACATTTATGTATCGAAATCGCTCCTTTAGAACACTGAAGTGAAATGTGATCATGAAAATGTGGTATCTGATATAATTTGTTGAATTTATCAACAATTATTATAAACAAATGCATGATTTGAACAGTTTTCGGCAGAAACGAACCGAATTTTCTTCCGATTGTCTCCGAATCTCATTGCCCGTGATAAACCTTGATGTATTTTTGTCATCTGATATAATTTGTTAAAGTTATCAACAAATATTATAAAAAAAGCATTATTTAAACAGTTTTTACAGGAACGAACCGAATTTCCTCCCGGTCGTCTTTAAATACCATTACCTGTGATGCTGATTGATATTTTTCGATTCAAAATATCAGTCAATATTTTTATGAACGAATCATTCGAACAAAATCTCCATTTTGGAAATTTCATGATTTCAGTCGTTATTTAAGGGACAATTTATTCCACAATCAAGTGCTCGAGATTTACATAATAAACATTTTTTTTTAAAGATAGTTTATAAAAATATTGAATGATATTTTGAGTTGAAAAATATCAATGAATGTCACAGGCAATGATACTCAAAAACAATCGGAAGAAAATTCGGGTCGATTCTGCCTACAACTGTTCGAATCATGCAATTGTTTATAATTATGGATAATAAATAAAACAGATTATATCAGATGACAAAAATACTTCAAGGTGTATCACAGGAAATGAGATTCGAAGACAATCGGAAGAAAATTTAGTTCGTTTCTGCCTAAAACTGTTAAAATCATGCATTTGTTTATGATAATTGTTGATAAATTTAACAAATTATATAACCTGACAAAAATACATCAAAGTGGATCACAAACAATGAGATTCGAAGACAATCGGCAGAAAATTCGTTTCGTTTCTGCCTTAAACTGTTCAAATCATGAATTTGTTTATAATTATTGTAATGAATGAAACAGATTATATCAGATGACAAAAAAACATCAAGGTGTATCACAAGCAATGAGATTCAGAAATAATCGGAAGAAAATTTGGTTCGTTTCTGCCTAAAACTGTTCAAATCATGCATTTGTTTATAATGATTGTTAATGAATGAAACAGATTATATCAGATGACAAAACTACATCAAGTTGTAGTACAGGCAATGAGATTCGAAGACAATCGAAAGAAGATTCGGTTCCTTTCCGCCTAAAACAGTTCAAATCAAGCATTTTTTTACAATAATTATTAATAAATTGAACAAACTATATCGGATACCACATTTTCATTATCACATTTCACCTTATTACTCTACACGAGCGATTTCGATGCATAAATATACTTCACAAAACATATTCCATCATACTGGCTATTCGTTGCAAATATTTGTTTATAACAAATATTCAACATATCAAAAAAAATTTTTTCTTCTACTGACCCGCAGGTACGATCTCATCACGCTCTATGCGCGCGACTCGCAAGTTTGAGTGCGCCAAAGGCGCGCATTTTTGAATATCGCGCTTCACGCTCAAAGGTAATCTCACCTCGCGCTCCGCACTCGGTTATGGATTTATCTCGCGCTACGCGCTCGGCCTTTGTACCTCCCTACAATTGTATACAAAGCTTGTGAAATTCAAAAGAGAAATGTCAACTACTTTATTTCGATAAATTCAAAGTGACTTCTCTGTTGTTAAAACTTCTCCGGCTTCAACGAATACATTCCCATCGCGTGCGTCGTGCTGCGCACTCGATCAAAGTTTGTCCAAAGCGGTAGAGAAAAGTATTTTTTACGATTGAAACAAAAACTACGCGTCCAATGGGAAAAATTATAACAAATTCACATATATTTTTCGGGTGAATAACTTTTCTATATCAATCTTCTGTGTTAAGCTTAGTCATTCTTTCAACAATTCTATTATTTCATTTTTATAGTTATTTTTCCTTATTGAATTGAAAACTACATAGCCTGTTCAAGAAGGTGATAACAAATTCAAAGATATTTTCCTGGTAAAGAACTTGCGTCTATTTGATTTTTCGTAAGCTTCCGTCAATTGTCTAAAAGTTCCTTTTTTTTTCATTTTTTATATGGTTTTTTATAAATAAAGCAAAAACTACTTGTCCTATCGAAAAGTTAATTTCATCAAATTTGTAGATCTTTTTTTGGTGCACAAGTCATTATTTTTTGTGCGACCAAAATTTGAATTTTCTATTTTTTGAGGAAACTCGAAAAGTTGTAAAGATCATCCTGGAGGGTTCTTAAAAAAAGAAAAAAAATTTTCTCCAAACTTTTTTTTTCATATCTTGCCTTGTTTGGCTAAAAATTCTCATTTTCGTTTATATTTTTTAATTTTGAAAATAACACAACTCCGACACTTTTGTTTTTATCAAAAAAGAATTGTTCCAGTTTTTACGTGTTACAAGAAATTGATCGGATATGATAAATCTTTCGAAAGTCATTGAGTTCATAGATAATTTTTCAATATTTATTGTGCGATCAAGATGAGAATTTTCGATTTTTTGGGGAAATTCAAAAAGTTGTATTCACGATCTTGTAGGGCTCCCGAAAAGAAACATTTTTTCTCGCTGACTTTCTTTTCAATCTTGTGTTATTTTTGAATTTTCAAACGCCACAACACTGACAATTTTGTTTTTATCAACAAGAAGATCATGAGGATCTGTCTTTTCGGTCCTTCGAAATGTGTGCCAAAGGTCAATCCAATCCGATCATTCTTTCGAAAGTTATCGAGTACACAGACTACAGACTACAGACTACAGACTACAGGTAGAAAGACAGACATCTCCGTGAATTCCATTTTTTCTGACTCAGGGGGTCTCAAAACGTGGAGATTTCATCAAATCTACGAAAGTCAATTTTCACATAAAACCAATACCTCCTCATTCAGAATGAGAATGTAAAAATTTTTTAAATTAAAATTTTGTTCACTATTTGCAGCTCTATAAAAACTTGAACAAACGAAAATTCAAAAATCGGCCTCGAAAGATTTCTTAAAAGTTTCATGCTGAATTAAAAAAAAAAATTTTCCATCGATGAAGATTTGTGACCTACAGGTTATCTTGAACATCGTTTTTTCATTCCGCCCCACTGTGCGTCGGTCCCTACGAAAGTCATATCTTTCTCGCTTGTAATATTAATATTTTCTATTCGATATTTTTTTCATGATGTACATTTCTCATTTTGATAACGATCTTAGCAATCGCTAAGCATTTTATACACACTGCTCTGTCCTTCTCAAAGTCCGGGAACGCTTTTTGAATGAAAATCGCCATCAGGTGGGTTTAGTTTCTCCTTCTAGGCTCGAGAATGCCGTGGAATTCAATTCTTGTGTATGTCTGCGAAAAGTCGAATTGAAACTCGTTTCGTAATTTCTACTTGCATTATTGCCTCTCGATCGTGACAGTTCTCTTTTGGAACTTCTTCTTCTTCTTCGGCTCGCTAGACAGCAACAGAGGTAGTTGTTGTACCTGTATAAAAAAAAAAGTGACTATAGAAAAAAATTGAATTTCCGATAGGTATTAAATTCATATCTACATAAAGCTTAAAAACTCTATTGCTCAACAAAATGAGAATAGTTAGTACTCGTTTGAGCCTATTAATTTTATTTTGCTGCATTTTAATTGATATAAATTATGCAGAGGTTGGCAATAATAATCTTTCTATTATATTTCTTTAAAATATTTTGGATTCAAGGGCTCTTTGCGCTGTGTATACCCTCGGTAACTTCTACTTACTCCTTCCCCCTCTTTCACCCAAAGTTTTCGGTATTTTGAAAGGGTGTATTTGATCTTTCAGGCGAAGCAGCTAACTCAATTTGCATGGAATTCCACTTCAAGGATGTTCGAACAATTTAATATGAATCATTTCTGATTGCTTCCTCAACTTTAGCGTTTGAAGCTCGTCTACAATTTCTGTACTCTATAGAATTACTTTCGTATGCAATATTATTATATTTACTTGCATTATCTCATAAAATCTTTTTTACGTTCATTAAGGGAATTGAATAAACGGACTCTGAATTTTTGTGACGACGCCAATGCACTGTCACAGCAGACAATATGTCTGCGCGGAAGATGGCAGATAAATTTCAATTTCGCACAAAGCTGTCATTTGGGGCAAAAGTTCAACAGCACTATCCGAAAATGATAAAGGTTTGGCATCCAGAGCATCAAACAATCACTGTAGCGCCATCAACGACATGTTACCGTCCGAAATTTGTATCACTCGCGTACTCACACGATATCGCATGATACACGATGATATATACAACTATTGCCGGTCAAGTAGTGCTCGTAATGAATAAATAGTGAAGATAATATGAAATAGAACTAATTATGCATAAATAAATATTCAAATTATTTTTCCAGATGACTGTTTGCAATTTTTCATAGTTCATAACAAAAAAGAACAAATTTATTGTTTCTAGTAAATGGAAACTTCCGGTAATTTAGAAATTTACAAAGTTCGAAATTTATAACTTTAGAAAATATATAAATCTGTTCAACCATTTGATCTTCCTCAGGTTTGCAAAAACTAAAACTATTTATAACTTATTCACTTATAAATAAATAAATCCAGTACTTTATAAATTTTTTAAATCTCCAATATAAATAAACATGCAATTTGCTAAAGTTTAGAATTTCTTTGCGCATTTATTTATAATTCTTGAAAAAATATTTTTGGAAATAGATGATTTATAAATAAAGTAGCTCTCGCAATAAATAAATGGGATGAATAATTTGTTTCACGATAAATAAATATTGAACTAGTATTTCCACATGATTTTAGTTTTGCAGACTTTATAAAAAATTTCCATAATTTGTTTTCATCAGATTAGCAAAAACTGATTTACAACTTATCGATTCATAATTAGGCAAATCCAACGCTCTTTTCAATTTTCTATATAAATAAATTACAATAAAATCTTGTCAGGTTTGAAATTTTTTTTGTGAATTCATTGTCAATTTTGGAAAAAATATTTCTAAGTTTACAAAATTTGTCGTATATGTATTTTCCTAAGCGTGAAATAAACCTACAAATACGCCACTGATATGCGGCACAGTTTAGAAATATTTTTTACAAAATTATGAATAAATTTTCAAAATAATTACAAAATTTACCATTATTGTAAAAATTGAGGAATTGAAAATCACCGGTGAAAACAATTTCAATATTCATTTATTGTGAGAAATACTTGATTTATAAATCAGCTCACTTCTGAAATACTTTAAAAAAAATTATAAATAAATGTACAAACAAATTATCAACTTGACCAAATTGACAACTCACCTATATTAAAGATTGAAAAGATGTATAATGTATTGGATTTGTTTATTTGTAAATAGATATGTTACGAATCAGTTTTTGCTAACTAGATAAAAATCGAGTAGATACGCGAATTTACAAATTTATACAAATTAAAAATTTCAATCATGATTTCTATTTGCAATAAATTATCAAGTTTTTTTTTTGGTATAAACTTTGTACAATTGTAGACGAGCTTCTGGAAAAACAATTTAATTATTTTTTTATCCAGAAACAATTCAATTTTCTATTTATACTAGTTATTGATTAAAAGAACTAATTTATTTATAAATCAGCTGTTTCCATAAATATTTTTTCGAGATTTATAAATAAATATCAAAAGGAATCCTAAACTCGACCAAATTGCACGTTTATTTATATTGAAGATTGAAAAAATTTACAAAGTACTGAATTTATCTATTTATAAGTTGATAAGCTGTAAATAGTTTTAGTTTTTGTAAACTTGAGGAAGATAAAATGGATAAACGAATTTATATATTATCTAAAGTTCTAAATTTCGAACTTGGTTTATTTATAAATAACGTGACGTTTCCCTTTACTAGAAACTATAAATTTGTTCTTTTTTTTCTAAACAGAGCCGGATAGAGACTTCTATAGGCCCCGGGCCGACAATCTTGCGGAGCCCACTTAAGACGACTGATTTTCCGAAAATGTTCCAAAAATATAATCTATAAAAATATTTATGAGTAAAGACAGTAGTGATTTATTTATTTTTAATACCTTTTATTATTATTGAATAAATTCTTTTTACATAGATCAGCTTCCATAATTTTGAGAAATGTTCACCCTCTTTTTTCTCATCTCATGCAATCTTCGCGGGGCCCCGGGCCTTAGCCTGGGTCGGCCCATGCCAAAGTCTGACTCTGGTTATAAACTACGAAGAATTGTAAACGATAATCTGGAGAAACAATTTCAATATTTGTTTATGCAAAAATAATTCAATTTTATATTGTCTCCACTATTTATTCATTGCGGGCACTACTTTACCGGCAATAGTTGCATGTATCATCGTGTATCATGCGGTATCGTGTTAGTACGCGATTGATACAACTTTTCGGGCTGTAACATGTCGTTCACGGCGCTACAGTGAATGTCTGATGCTCTAGATGCCAAACCCTCATCATTTTCGGATGGTGTTGTTGAACTTTGGCCTCAAATTACGGCTTTATGCGTTATCGATCGCGAAATTATTTCTCATTGATTTATAGTTGGCAGTTATAGAATTTCATGTATAACCCGCGAATGTATCATAAATGCCGTAGTTGTGCATAATCATAAGATTCACGGCGTGAAATTTTAATTTATTTGTCATCTCCCGCGCGAACATGCTTTCTGCTGTGACAGTTACATTGGCGTAGCCGTGGAGGGGACACGAAAATTCCAGATTCGGTTTATGCAATGCCCTTATAGTCCAAGCATCAGGGATTATTTAATAAGTGATTTGTGACAAAAACTTTCGCGATAAACCGACTGTGCCATCAGAAGAAAGGTCCTTCATACTTTATTCCAGTCATGTTGTCGACTCGCAAAAAACATGTCAAATGTTTTTATCAACGTTCAAAGCCAAAAAATTGCACTTTTTGAGTTGTTTTATTTATAACATAAAAAGTATTAGAGCAATCTTAATGGCATCAATTAATATGGTATAGGCAATTGAATTATGAATATAATGAGCTCTTGATCGACTTGATCGGATAATGGGAGGCCCGAGAAAATTAGTAAGAACCAGGAAATTCAAGGCTTGTTTAAGAATTCAATATCTTTGTTAATTTTGGATTTCTATGACTAGGCTTTGGTAAAAAAGTAGCGATTTCGATGCTCCATAAGTGATGAAAAGAACGGATACTGTAGGATAATAACTTTTTGCGTAATTGCTATTTCAATTATTTGATGCTGCTAATTGCAAAACGTCTGTATGGTGCATCGATGGTCCGATTTCAATTTTTAAAACGGATTTTGAAACTTTGACTAAAGCAAAACAAAATTTATATTTTGGTTTTCCAGTAAAATGTTGCTAAATGCGTTAAAAAAATTTTCAAACATGACTCCAAGCTGCTGAGCGCTCAAAAGTAGCTGAGGAGTGGGGGAAGAAGGAAGGTAGAGCGCTTAGCAGTTTTGAGTCATGTTTGAAAACTTTTTTTAACGCATTTAGAAACAATTTACTGGGAAACAAAGATATGCATTTCGTTATGCTTCAGTTAAAGTTGCAAAATCCGTTTTGAAAATTGAAATCGGACCATCGGTGCACCATACAGACATTTTGCAATTAGTAGCATTAAATAATTGAAATATCAATTACACAAAAAATTATTATCCTACAGTGTTCATTCTTTTCAATGCTTATAGAGCATCAAAATCGCTACTTTTTCACCAAAGCCCAGTCATAGAAATCCAGAATTAACAAAGATATTGAATTGTTGCACAAGCCTTAAATTTCCTAGTTTTCACTCATTTTCTCGGCCTCTTATTATCCGATCAGGTCGATCGAGGGCTCATTTTATTTGTAATTTAATTTCCTATAACATATTAATTGATGCCATTAGGATTTCTCTAATACTTTTTATGTTATAGATAAAACAACTAAGAAAGTGAAATTTTTCGGCTTTAAACTGTACTAAAAACATTTGACATGTTATTTGCGAGTCAAAAGTATGGAGTATGAAGTAAAAAGTACCTTCCTTCTGATGGCACAGTCAGTTTCCTGCAAAAGTTTTTGGTACACAAATTTCCCCATTGCTTGGAATATTAGGAGCAGTCCTATCCGACTGAAAAGAAAAATGGCGTTCCTTAGAGATGATAGTTTTTGTGTGCGAAATTTCCTCACCAGGGGGGCGCTGCACGCGGCACGCTCTAAGAATGCATTATAGGGAAATAACAAATTAAATTACGTAAATACGTAAATTGCATATAGTAAATACGCAGTGAGAATTTCTTGATACTCTTAACGAAATGCTTTTTATGTT
>WSXT02073234.1:0-12229 GCA_011762715.2 Neuroterus valhalla
ATAATTATATAACACATCCATCGCACGAGCCTAGAATTAAGAGAGATTCGAACTTATGATGTACTTACGCGCTAATTAAGACGCAAATGAGTGATTGCGAAAGACTCGAAAGAGTGAGCAAGTTAGAGAAACATCGAAAACACTTTTTTTGAAAAACCAGAGAATAAGTGAGTTAATTAAATAGGAATAATTTAACCGTCTTCTTAATTAGGGTGAAATTAATCGCCCTAATCTAAAGAGCAATAGGTTAAAAGTGTTTAGATAATTAACAACTTTCATTTCATGACTTTTCAGAATTCACGGAGATTTTGTTCCATGAAAAGGCGCATTCTAAGAAGACTCTTGGAGAACGGCGGTGCTGGATCCAGGTACGGCAATCCTTGGCGACGGTGGTGACGCCGCCACCCCCAAATTATGTGTCAAAGAATGCCTCCTGAGGTCGCAATTTCTGCGGAAAACTTTTCCACAAGAAGCGCAGTGGTAGGGTTTAATATCAGTGTGAGTCAATAAATGAGTCTTTAAATTGCTTCTTTGATTGAAACTTCTATCGCAAACTGGACACTTGTGAGGCGATTCTTCCATGTGGAGAATTTTGTGGACTGCTAGAGTTCTGCTCTGGCAAAATCCTTTGCCACATTCTGCACACTTGAAGGGCTTTTCTTTGCTATGAATGTACCTGAGAAAAGAAAGAAATCATTTTACGTTTTTTATTCAATTCGGTTTTTTATATTACACTCTAAATTTGAATCAGTCAAAAATTGACTGATTGAATTATTCAAGCATGCTTTGACTGATGAATCAGTCATTTCGACTGACAAATCAGTCGTTTTGCCGGATGAATCAGTCATTTTGAGTGACTGAACTAAATGTCACTTAAACTGACTGATTCTCAATCAAAACAAGTGACTGATTTATCACTAATTTTCTAAACTACAGATAAATAAGTCATTTTATCTGAGAACGAGGATAAGATATATAGCGTTGTTCACTACACTCTAAGTCTGAATCAGTAAAATTTTGACTGATTGGAATGATCAAGTATACTTTGACTGATAAATCAGTCTTCATGACTGACAAATCAGTCATTTTGACTGACAAATCAGACGTTTTGAAAGACGAATCAGTCAATATTGCTGACTGAATCAATGAGTCACTCGAAATGACTGACTGCGAGTCAAAAAAGTGAGTGATTTGTCAGTCATTTTCTAAGTTACAGACAAATCAGTGATTTTACGAGGCTTAGGACAAACGCCACCAGTTGCGCAGAGTAGAATGTCTCACAACAGAAAAAGTTTTTCAAGTCTATAAGCTAGTTTCAATTTCTGCCATGGTCATTATAATCTAGAAAGTTTTTTTTCGTCAACTTCTTGCAAATGAGAAACTAATATTATAGGCCTACTAATTTAAAATGTCTGTGTATACAATTTGAGTTTATCGTTATCCAAATTAATTTATATTACAAATATTTGTTTCGTGTTTTTTTTTCTGGAAACTGTATCGCATGTTGAAACTACGTGCATGCGAATTGACTGATTTAATCAATGAAAATGACTGATCCAGTCAGTGAATTGAAATGACTGATTTGGAAAGTCACTTATGACTGATTTCTCAGTCGTCGAATACGCATTATTTCAATCGGTCGAAATCGACTGCGAATCAGTCAATTTTGACTTATTCGAATTAAGAATGTATATTATGAAAATTATTATTGCATTTTTTCACATTTCTGATACTTCTAATAAAGAACGTCGAAAGAGCGAGGATATTTTTAGGAATTCTATCAAAATTGTTGTGCGATTATTTCTTAGTTTTGAGGTTTGTAATGTATCACTCTAAATTTGAATCAGTCTAAAATTGACTGATTGAATTATTCAAGCATACTTTTGCTGATGAATCAGTCATTTCGACTGACAAATCAGTCATTTTTACTGACAAATCAGTCGTTTTAACTGATGCATCAGTCATTTTGAGTGACTGAATCAATCAGTGACTTAGAATGACTGATTATCAGTCACTATATTATGAAAATTATTATTGAATTTTTTTTTTACATTTCTACCTATCCACAGGTATAATAGTCTGTTCGACGTACTCCCTTGATGCCACTTCTATCAAAGAACGTCGAATAAGTCGAGGATATTTTTAGGAATTTTATCAAAATTGTTGTGCAATAATTTCTTAATTTTTGAAGTTGATAATGTATAGGAGTTAAAAAAATTAGATATTTAAGATCGAAAAATAATTTGAAATAATAAAATAAACACCTTTTTTATCAACAATTTGATTCTTTTAATATAATCTTTTAAAATGACTGACTTTTTCAAGTAAAAATGACTGTTTAAATCATTCGGGATGACTGGTTGAATCAGTCACTTTTGACTGATTAGAATTTAGAGTGTAAATAAGAAATTATTCGCAATGCTTATTTGTATAAACGCTATTTTCTTGTGTGCAATTTGTATAAACATTAATATATAATATAAGCTCAGGGAAAAACCTCTGGTACGAAAAAAAGATTAACCTATTGCATTTCTTCTCCTAAATATTCGAAATGCTTATTTTCGAAAACTGTGTGAGGTATTAAGAAATTTTTCTTTCAAGCTCGCTTTAAAGAGCAAATAGTTTTTGTGTAGTGCAAGCACTTCTGAATTCGTTCGTAAGTTGTATAATTTTTCTCACTTCCTTATAGAAATTTTCAGGATCGAAAAGTATAGAGAGAAGTTATTTTGGAATTGTTGTTTTTGCTGATAGGCTAATAGGCCTGTCAGCCGATCGAATAACAAAATATCTGCAAGAATGATCTCTCTAGAATATCTCTTTTTACTGTATCTTTGAAATTTTTATTCACAATTTTCTATATAAAATTGAAAAGAATGAATAAAGTTATAAAATATAATTCATGTATTCATCAATTATTTCAATTGATTTTGTACATTCACGTTATCAAATAGAAATATAGAAAAAAAAATTACTCCCTCTAATGAATCAATATTCCTATTAATGTCATAAACTATTATAAACTATAAAAATACAATTAAAGGGAGGCCTCGGAATGCATTCATTGTTATCAATAAACAAAAGGTTTAAAAATTGTCAAAGAATATTTATTCTGAAAAAATCTACATAACAAACCATTGTTTCTAACACAATTGCTAATAAATTAAAGCAGCGAAGCATTAAATTAAAAATATTTTTTATGTCACTATTTTATATTAGAATTACTCGTATCTTAAAAAAAAATACAAAAGAATATTTTCGTCTCTTAAGCTTTCATTCTCCTTAAAATTATATTATTTTAACATTGACATCCAAAAAATTTGTTTATCGCAATCTATAAAAACTCTTGTATGAACTGATCTGATTATTATCATTTCTCAGAAAAAATCCTATGAATATTTTCAAATTGTCTTAGCTTCGCTGAAATTGTATGGTAATAAGGGATATCTAATTGTAATTAAGTTAATCGTTTTCTATGATTTATGTACTGCTTAATTGTTATAAAACTACTTTCCACTTAAATGTCAAATAAGTGTCTATTAATCAAAATTTACTGCACCTCTCTTTTCCTTAGGTTTAAAACTTCAGATAAGCATGAATTATTAACAATTCTATATAAATTCGGTAGAAATTTATTGAGATATAAAAATTGTGACCTAAGAAAATTATTTTAGCAGTCGATACATAAATTTCCAGTCCTAGTGACTTTACAAATGATTCTTGAAATCACCGAGTTCTGTGGCAGATCGTGTCAGATAGTAAACCTGTTCTCCCATTTTTATGCGCGAGATTTTTTATCTAACAGAACTTAAATTATCCTGGGTAGGCCCGGAAGTCAAGAATTAATGTTGGTTACAAAATCTCGTCTCTCGGAATGACATTTCCAAAATTGTGGTTTTTAAATTTATTATCTCCTTTAATTTTAATGTTCCCGAACTTTTGGGTGGTTGATTTTGGTAGATATTGCTTCTGGATGATTCAGAATAATAGAAAGTTGATAAAGACCTAACCAAGTACAGGTTAATATATTTGTGTTCCAAATATTTCGAATGCATAATTATTGTAGAAATAAACAATAGCAGGACAGAAAAATATGAATTTTAGTTTAATAATCTTTGAATAATCTGAATAATGAAGGACAACATAAACCTGACAATAAAAAACAGATCCTTTGGCATCTTTTCTATTCTTCAAGTCTGAAGAGGCAGAACCAGTTAAAAGTAGCAATTTTCATAAGCTTTTCAGTCTGGATAATTTGAATCATGAAAATATCAAAATTTTTCTTATTTTCTTTTGCATATATTATTTTGTAAATATCGGTACTCCAAGTAAAGCTTTATTTCATAAAAACAAGTTAGAGGCAATAAATAAAAAATAAAAAGTTTTTAAGGTTTTCGAGTTGATGTCAAAAGGGAATAATAATCCTCCTTCAACTTAACTTTTTGACCTGTGTCAAACAGACAAAATACTCAAGCTTCAAAGGATAAAGAAAGTTCGAAGACGTTTATGAGTCATTACTTCGCGGATCATGCTGAGCTTTGACGCAAAAACGTCTCATTACCGACGGAAGAAATACCATGCGACCCATGTTTTGAATTTATTAATACAGACTGTATAAACTGAAATTGTAGAAAATAAACACATAGAAGGAAGAGAATAAGGAAAATAAATTAAAATTATGAATAAAAATGAACGAAATTGAATCAAAACCAATCGAATCAATCAGTTGATTGCAAACGGATATATTATATCTACTCCCGAAAAGGTCACCCAAGAATATTGACATCTTCTTGGTCTAGCTCTAGAGGTTCCATTTACATCCCAGTTGAAAACACCAAGAAAATTTTTAGCGCAGATCGATAAGAATAATTTTATGGCCATTTTTTACTTTATTTCAATCAGTTTTTCGTAGTGTCAAAAAATATTTATTGAAATAAAAATTTTCTGCATAAATGTCGTTGATCTTATCGAAATACAATTTTGGAAGATCGTCCATGATTTTTCTACTTGATTTTTTATGTAAAATTGTGGAAAATAAATCGAAATTTCATCATCCATAAAACATTTTTGTAAATTAATTTTTCGGGATGGTCCAACCTTCACTACATGGGCCAACCTTGACTACCTTTTTTTCCTAATTGCCCGATACATATTTTTTCTAATTCAATAAATTTATTCCTAAGTTAGGAGATTTGTAGTCATTGAGCCTTCATTTTTTTTATATTAATAATAATAATAATAAATTTTTATTAACTTGCCAACCAAGAAACAAAATGTACAAAAAATATATATAAGGTGGATCCAAGAAACAACTCAAAGGGCGAGGTACAGCTATTGAAGAGCAGGAATTATTTGTTTACCAAAAGATATTCCTCAAGTCGAAACTATGTCCAATGTCAGTATGACATTTTATTAGTTATACATCAGTTTGACATGTTATTAATTATGGAGTATTGTTTTCCCACTTGAAGCAATATTTTTTTCAATCAATTTATTTAAAAATTCCAATTAAAAAATAATTCAGTTCTGAACCATGGTTGCATTTGTTTAATGCTTGGTGTTTGAAGTTTCAATCAATTAATTTGAAATCTTCCAATTAGAAGTCATATGATTTTCAGCGATTTCAAAATCAATTAACTTTTATTTTAACTATTCAGAATTCCAGGTTTTTGTTTAAACTTCATCTCTTTGGTAAAAAATGTTTCTATTTTGAATGAAATTTTATCTGTTTGGATAAATATTTATGTATTTCGTTGATAATATGGTCCTTTTTGGTCCCTTTTCCAAAGTTTAGCTGTTAGATTGGAAACTAATCTGTTTTGGTTGAGGATTCCACTGGTTTGTTGAAAATTCTTCTTTTTATAAGAGAATCTTATTATTAGTTCAAACTTTATCTCTCTGGATTCAAAATCTTCTTTGGTAGAAAAATTACTTTTCACGTCAAGATTTATTATTTTCGATATTCAACTATCTCAGTCGTGTTTGAAAATGTATATATTCAAAAAGAAAATCGTATTTCTCTGAATGCAAATCATTTTTCTATATGATTCAATGTTTTTATCTTATAATTGCAATAATTTTTGTTTGGTTGGAAAGTGATCTGCTTAGGGTGAAATTTAAACCTTTTGTTAAAAAAACGTAACTTTAGTTGAATCTTTATCTCTTTGATGGAAAATTCATTTTCTTTTGGTGAAAAATTCGTATTTTTCTATTTAAAATTAATTATTCAAGATTAAAAGTCAAAATCTTCTTTGGTAGAAAAATCATTTTCTAAGTCAAGATTTATTATTTTCGGTATCTACTACCTCAGTTGTTTCTGAAAATGTATATATTCGAAAAGAAAATCGTTCTTCATCGATTGTAAATCATTTTTATATACGACTCAATGTTTTTAACTTATATTTGCAATAATTAATTTTTGGTTGGAAATTGATCTTTTCTAGTTGAAATTTGAAACTTTTGTTAAAAATTTGTAATTTTAGTTCAAACTTCATCTCCTTGGTTGGAAATGCATCATTTTTGGTGAAAGTTTGTCTTTTTTTAATTGAAATTAATTATTCAAGATTAAAAATCAAAATCTTCTTTGGTAGAGAAATGATTTTTAAGTTAAGATTTAATATTTTCGGTATTTAACTATCTCAGTTGTTTTCGAAAATTTATATATTTGAAGAGAAAATTGTTCTGCATCGATTGAAAATCGCTTTTCTATACGACTCAATATTTTTAATTTGTAATTGCAATAATTCATGTTTAGTTAGAAAGTGATCTGTTCAAGTTGAAATTTGAACCTTTTGTTAAAAAACAGTAATTTTAGTTAAACCTTCATCTCTTTGGTTGAAAATTCATTTTTTTTGTGTGAAAAATTCGTCTTTTTTTAATTGAAATTAATTATTCAAGATTCAAATTCAAAATCTTCTTTGGTGGGAAACCATTTTTACGTCAAGATTGATATTTTTTTATATTTAACTATCTCAGAAATGTGGTTTCAATATTCCTCTTTGTTAGAATGACAATTTTCAATATAGAAGAATCAATTATTTGTTTTATTGAGGATTCGCATTTTTTGGTCTATATATAATTCCTAATATATATGTATATATTGAATATATATAAATAACAGATTCCTGCAGGAGACTGTGACCTTCTCAGTGTACAACTTAACCAATAAACGAGTTAGAACTTACCCTGAAAGATATTGGGCCTAATGGTATAATAATAATAATAATACCGTACCAATTGCCTGATTGAAAATGAACACCACTAGGACCGCTTCGGAAAAGTGGGTGAGGGATATGACCCCCCCCCCCCCTTCCCACGAGAATCGCCGAACCTTTTTTTCTACAAAAAAAAAAACCAAGCATCCTAGTGTGGAACATTTTAAATGGCCGATACCCCCTCCCATTAGTCACGTCGGACCCCTTTTTCCAACGGGTGTAGTGGTCTTGAATATTTTTTACGATGAAAGTTTAGTCCTTAAAATTTTGTTGGACGTTTACATCGTAAGTTTTGAAATTCGCTTGTAGCAATAAGTTTTTTTAGTTTTACTCGAGAAATATTAGTCTTGGAAAAAACTTTCAGAAATAAAAACATGTGTTTAGATGAGATCTTCAGCTTTTGTCTACCACATTTTTATCTTGAACCGAAATTTTTGAAACCCCGTAGGCCAACTACCAAGTCAATATTCTTGACTGACCTTTTCGGAAATAAGCTCTATCAAACTCATAACAAATATTTGAAAAAACGGATCTAATCGTTCCGAACTGACATTAAAAACAATAAAATAATAAAACTTAATCAAAACTAAAAGTCAAGCTCGTCGTTTACAAAATCTCAGAAACCACCTGTCCGTAAAAACCAAGAACTTAAACCAAATCTTAAAATAGAATGAGAAGATTAAAGCTGAAAATTTTACACACAACCCAGAATTAAATAAAATAGTTCATAAAATCCTTCAATCCTACCTGTGATCTCTGAGATGATCCTGCCGACGGAAAGCCTTGCCGCAAATGTCGCAAGAGTACGGCCTTTCATCTGTATGTGTTCTCTCATGAATCAGCAAATTATAGCTCTTCGTAAACTGTCGATTGCAAAATTTGCAAATAAACTGTTTCTTGGGTCTCGCAGCCCTACAATTTCTCTGCAAATTATTGTCCGAAGAAGTCGAGGTCGCCTGTAACGACGAACTTTGCACCAACTGTCCAGTGTTCGCCGTCGGCAGAATTGTCTGATGTCCTTCCGCGATCCTCTGAAGAAGAACGTCATGATTAGCAGTTGAAGACGACGTCAAGTTTTCTCTCAAAATCGCGTCTTCCTCCTCCAGAAGAGCCAGATCTTCTTCCGGATCAGTCACAAAGTCGAGATGAGATCCATCATCCTCGTCCAAGGAAGTAGTCGTGAGAACATCGACCCCTAAATCAGTCTTCAAATTCGTCAAAGAGGGACAGTTCAAAGATAAATTACCCCCTAAGGTCATCGAGCATCGACTTGGTCCTGTGAGGCTCGAGATCGGTGAAGAAGAGGACACCGTCGCTGCAGCACCACTGACATGAAGACGATGTAGAGTCAAATAGGCATCCAGCGCCTGAAGATTGAACGCCGCTGCGGCCGCATGTCCTGGAGGCAAAAGTGCCACCCTCTGAAGGGTCGCAAGAAGCGCTCCTTGGAGGCCCAAGGTCGAAATTGAGGACGTTGAGGAAACATTCGTTGCTCCACTGACGTGAAGCCTTTGAAGGGTCATGTAGGTCTGCACGCTTTGGAGAACACTTTGCAGAGTCAAGTTAGAGAGGCTGGCACTATCCATTGAGCTGGTGTCCGTGGAGGAAACTGTTTCGTGAAGGTCGCCTGGAGGCGTTGAGGCCGTCGTCGTGGCCGTCATCTTTTGCTGATCCTGCTGCTGCATCCTTCCTCTGGTTGAAGGCAGTTCTCGAACAGCTGCACTCCGACAAATCACCACACGAGATCTCGCGACCCGCACCTCTATTCTCACATTAGTCAATCACGATCAAGGTCGGGCAGGGTGGTTCGGAAGATCACAGATAAAGGGGCGCGTGACCGTCGCCCGGTCGCATCTTCAGGATAAGGCGTGAGATGCTCGCGTTGCGAAGGCGCCTTCGCGACTGCTTGAGCAGGCCGCTGCTGGGCGCTGCTGGTGGAGCCACCTAGCGGCAGGTATCTTAGTTCGCGGGGCCTGATCGCCCCCTTCACGTACACAGCTGGGCCAGGCGCTTCACGGCTTGGCAACACACACGCGCCCACGAGATCTACGGGGGAGTATATACGAGAGGCCCCCCGGCATATTCATAAGCGTGCGCGCACGCTATCACACGAGCCGTTCTTAACAATACGGGCCCAATCGATATTCCACTTCGGGCCTGATTTATGAGGCTGCTAATGCAGAGGACCGAAAACTGATCCGGAAAAGGGGAAGTAGAGAAGGTCAGTTGGCGTGCTTAGAGGATGTAGTAACGGGCCAGGGAAGCAATTGATAGAAGATTGCAGTTTTTGAGAATGTCAAATTTGTGAAGTTGATGGATTTTTATGAAATGGGCCCAGGACCGGAAGGTGAATCAGAACATGGAGGAGGTACAGGTGGGAGAGGTCAGGGAACAATAGAAGTCCAATTGGGGTACTGATGATGCACGGGTAGAAATTTTAGTAATTTTATTTCACATCTACTACAGCAGAGTTGATTTATATTTTACATGCTACCTTTTTGGACCTCTTCTTAAAACTTAGTATACTCTTTTCCTCTTTTTCAATTAGTACATACGACGTTTTCTATCCTAGTTTCAGAAATTCTATACCTCTTAATTATTTCCTATACAGTTCAACATTACGTTAATTATATTATAATTCGTCAACTCTTCATCATATTTCTTTTTCTCTATCATATTTTTATTTCCAGGTTTCTATGATTGCTATTGTCTTTTCATCCTGTGTCTCTTTATCGTATGCAGATTTTAACTGAGTTTAGCATTTTATATCCTTACTTACGATTTATTAACAGTCTTCCCCTTTTTTAATGTGCGACCTTTTCTGTACTGCCCTCCTTCTTCTTTCCTTTTGTATCTTATTCCTCTTTCCAACAATACGCAAAAGCAAACAAATTTGTTTTTAAATATAATAAAATGTGTTCTGTGTTCTTTAGTGCTCTCTTTTACTCTCATTAATTTTCTTAAGATTCTTAAAAAAATTATGAATTATTTATTAGTTATTTATTCATTTGAATTAAAATTATAAAAATGGGTTTCTCTTCTATTGATGAGACATTCAAATTTTGGAAAGAAATTTTATATGTACAGTTATAAACAATCATATTTTAATAGCTTTTCCCTTATCGACGTGTTTTATTGTTCTATAAATTTTATAAATATGTATACTTTCAATTGTTGTAAGATATTTAACCAACAGATAGTTTTAATAATAAGCTTAATTTACATCACCAAATATCCACGAGATACTATAAACAAAAAATTTTTATTGATTAATCCATGACAACGGAATTTATAAATCTTATGGACAAAATTTCTATTCAATAAAGTTTCTAAACACATCTTGTCTCAATTTATATCCACATTTAAAAAAAAAATTATTTTTTCTCTGCTTTGAAATTATACATTCTCAAGTACCAAAATTTTTTGTACATATACAATAAATGTACATGTACATGTACATATACATGTACATGTGCAATAATTTTAATCATAATTAAAAATCGAATTATCCATTTGGAAATCGAAATATTTCGTGAAAGGTTCCTTATTCTGTTGAATAATCATATTTTTTTGGGTAAAAAATTCATCCTTTTGGTTTTCTCATCAACTTTTTGATCGGAAATTCATCTTTCCCTTCGAGAATTTAACTAATCCTTCGAGGGATTATGCCCTCCTCAGTGTCCAACTTAACGAATGATAGTTCGTTTACAATAATAATGTGTAAACGAGTTACGTTTACCCCGAAAGGGATTTGGCCTTATGGTATAATAATAATAATATAATTTATAATCATAATTGAAAATTGAATTATCCATTTGGGCATCAATATATTTCGTGAAAGGTACCTTCTTCGGTATTTGGTTGAATAATCCAATTTTTTCGGATTAAATATTCATCCTTTTGGTTTTCCCATCAACTTTTTTATGGGGAATTCATCTTACCTTCAAGAATTCAACTGTTTTGTTCTCATCTGGTCAGTTATGTAGAAATTTCTAACAGATTATGCATGAGACTGGTGCCCTCCTCAGTGTCCAAATTAACCAATAATAATTCGTTCAAAGTAATAAAGTGTAAACGAGTTACGCTTGCCCCGAAAGGGATTTGGCCTGATGGTACGATAATAATAATAATATAGATTACAATCATAATTGAAAATTGAATTATCCGTTTGGAAATCAAAATATATCTCGTGAAACGTTCCTTCTTCTGTTACATAATCATATTTTTTAGGTTGAAAATTCATTCTTTTGGTGGAAAATTCAACTTATCTGGTCAGTTATGCAGAAATTTCCAACAGATTATGCGGGAGACTGGTGCCCTCCTCAGTGTCCAACTTAAACAATAATAATTCTTTGACAATAATAAAGTAGAAACGAGTTACGCTTACCCCGAAAGGGATTGGGCCTAATGGTATAAGAATAAGAAAATTAAGTATTAATAATTATAATCATAATATGAAATTGAATAGTCCATTTGGAAATCAAAATATTTCGTGAAAGGTTCCTCTTTCTGTTGAATAATCATATTTGTTTGGGTTAAAAATTCATCCTTTTGGTGGAAAATTCAGCTTTTCTATGAGAAATTCATCTTTTCCTTAAAAAATTCAACTGTTTTTTTGTGAATTCGTCATTCAAGAGAAGAATCTTTCTTTTTCTTTTCATTAAAACTAGATTGGTTTTTACGTAACTTGACTAGTGCTTATCTGGTCAGTTATATAGAAATTTCTAATAGATTATGCAGGAGACTGGTGCACTCCTCAGTGTCCAACTTAACCAATAATAATTCGTTTACAATAATAAAGTGTAAACGAGTTACGTTTACCCCGAAAGGGATTCGGCCTAATAGTATAATAATAATAATAATAATAATAATAATAATAATAATAAGTTGGTAGCTCTAAAAAAGCATCCAGAGGTCACCTAAGTTGCCTTCAACAAACTATGCTGCTGTGTAATGACAACATCATCATGAGACGAACTTTATATCACACCAATAACTTAATATTGTGCCTGCGAAAA
>WSXT02073256.1:0-12228 GCA_011762715.2 Neuroterus valhalla
ACATCCCTGGTGATGTCGCTGTGGGTGTTCTCTAAGATCTTTGTACCTCGCCTTTCTTTCGGCCAAAAATTCGATTACGAACATGGTTCGGTCACGTTTCTCAAGAAACACGATATCGGGTCTTCTGTGAAGGATAGGTACTATTGTCAAAAAATTGTAGTTTCAGTAGATTCGGCACTCTCCGATCTCAACAATGTACTCCAACCCTCTCGGAGCGTTCAGCAAGGCAGCGTCGCGGACAACGCTCTAAGCGCGACAAAAATGGTGTCAAAGCACTCTCAACGTAGCATTGTGTCTGTAAAAATACGTCGTTTTTGCGTGAAAAGGACAATTCGATAGTATATGCCATAGGTGCTTAGAGAGTTTGGGGCACACCCTGCACCTATTGCTGGGAACCTCTTGGCGTAATATGCTTCTTCGGTAGTTTTGGCCTCCGCTTTCTTCACTTGTGCTTTGAGAAGTGAGGCATCTTGATGGAGTATTGCACTTTCCTCACTCTTGATGTTGAGGTTTAGGCCAAGGGTTCCAGCTGCCTTCTCCGCGGCCTTGTAAAGGAAAGCTCCTTTTCCACTCATTTCGTGAATCCTGACCATTACCAGCAGAGGATCTCTACTGCTTGCGATGATATGAACAGTACTAAGGATGATTTGCTTGTTTAGGCATTGAAGATTGAGAAGCCCGCGTCTGCCTTTACGGCATGCGATGTATAAGCACGGAACAGACGAGTTGATGTGAAAGCTCTTCTTTGTATGCATCATCTTCGCGTAGTGATGTCGAGGGCCTCAAGCTCGTTCTTCGTTCATGGACCCCCCTCCTCTCCCCACCCCCGATTGAATTGAGTAGAACTGGGACGGCAAACATGTTATTCGCAGATATCATGTTCAACGACGACAGGATGGACGACCATATCCGTCGGAACAGGTGCTTATATCTGCTATGGAAAACCTCCTTTACTGATGTTGTATACTGAAATGGCTCTCAGGCACGCCCAGGTATTTGTAGGTCTCCCCAGCGCTAAGGTCTCTGATAGCACTTCCGTCCACAAGCTCAGGGTCCTTATGCTTACCTGCAATTCGTCCTCGTTTCAGATGAATCTTGGCACACTCATCCAATACAAAGTACATACCGGTTTCTCTTGTGTACCTTCCGACGATACTTAGAGCACCTTCGAGTTGTTTTTTCCAGGAGCATTGATCATCCATATAAAAAATATGAGTGACCTCATGCTCAGAAATGTTAGAACCGCCACAGAGGTATCCATGAGATATGCAGATTGCGAGAGATAGTGTCAATAGTATGATGCAGAAGTAATAGTCAATCTGGTCTTCCAAAGGGCATTAGTCTTTCTATGTATCCAACTATATTTGCGTAAACCTCCAAACTTGTCATCAGACAGATGATAAGTCTATGGGAAGTTGAATGAAAAGCGTTCTGGTAATCAATCCAGGCCATCGGCAGATTGCGCTTGTGGCTCTCATTGTCTTTGCAGATACCCCTGTCGATCAGCGGGTTTTCCCGACAGCCTGATGCGCCTCTTTTCAATCCTTTTTGTTCATAAATCTCTCTCCATATAGATCTAATTATCCAAACAATCCTGTCATTCAGAAAAGATTTGAAGATTTTATATAACGTACACAGACAAGTTATTGGCCTGTAGTTCTTTGGGCTGTACAAGTAGCCTTCCTTCGGTAGAAGTACAGTTCGTTCTAACACCAGACACTGCAGGTCAGATGTTGGTGTGTAGAAGTTAACTTCTTATACCAAAAGTCCCTAATATAATCTGCACCAGCAGCGGAGAAATTCTTCGTGACCCTTCAAACTTCATTTACCTTCTCTTTCTTAGTGTCTCCGTCAAACGGATGTTTTACTTCCTTACTCTCTCTCCAAAATATCTTGACTTCTTCGGACTTCAGTAGGTTTTCGACGAAAACAGGAGGATCACTGAAGAGGAGCGATGGGCCAGCGAGAAACTTTTATTCTCCATGACCCATCCATCCCTCTTTTTATTTCTCCTCCTTGCGTCAGATAGTACTCATATTTTGTCAACAATGTGCTATTTGATCGTCATCAGTTTTGACATGTGTGATGGTGGATCCTCATTTCATGAATGAAATTTCGGACAGTTGTCGTACAGAGCATCCATTTTAGCCAGATCATGGGGCTTGGGAGAAACCTGAATGTTAATGTTCCTCCTTGTCTCGAAATCGGCATCGTCTTTCCAGGGAAGCCCGGTTTGTTAACACTTGTTGTGAAAGGTGCGAGAGCTCTGTGTGTTTCTGGCACTACAGAATGTGCAGGCACGCAATGTAACCTTTGTGTTAGGGACATCACTGGCATCGTATCAACTAAGCAGCTCATTATCAAATTTATCCGTTCATAAAGAACGCCGGTTGTTTCACCGATTCGTCATTGTGTTCCCATCTAATTCAGCACTCCGGTACTGTACCAAGGTGCCATTCAGCTCTCAGCTGATTCACTCAGCCACTCAGTTAGATTGACTCAGCCATTCAGCTGAGAGCTGAATGGCACCTGGGTGTGGTACCGGTTCGATTCCAAAGGAACCAAAGCGAACCAAGTAGTATCAGAATGGTAACCAAATGTTGACCGGATGGTGACAAAATGGTGAACGAAGAGTATGAGAGGTAGCCATAGGTGTATTTTACCGCGGTTCATCTGGGAGCTTCTGATGTACGGTATCGAGACCCAGATGTATCAAGAAAAGGACAAAAGCACAGTCAACACGATCGGCATGCAATTTCTGCGTAATATATGCGGTAAAACTCTAATGGACTAAGTGAGTGATGAGAAGGTTCTCAAAGAATGTTATGTTGAGGAAACACTGTTTGACAAGAGTGGAAGAAAATTGCTGAGATCGTTCGGTCACGTTAAGAGAATGGATGAAGAAAGATCAACAAAGCAAATATATCTACTATCCGTCCAGAAAGTTCAGAGCCTGCAATTTTTCTTCAGATTCCATTGAGAATCTCTTCAGGTAAATATTCGGAGAATATGATACTAAGTACATATTGACGATGGAGGTTCTCCCTGCACTCATATGCAGAGTGTTGAAATTTTCGATTTATGAGAAAATATTTCCGGATGAGTTAAGTGTTGAGAAGTACCATTATCTTACAATCATTTCAGTTTACTCAACTTTGAACGGCTATTACTCTCTGAAAATAATTACGGGAAATTGGGAAGAATGAGTGATTTATTTTGATCCTTTCCATGTACAATGATAAAGTTCAAAGTCTAAAATAGCCTTTTGTTATTAAGTTTATAACGAAAGAGCAGTGACGTGTTATCCCTGAAATCAAGCAACATACAGATATTATTCTTGAAGCAAATTACACATGTTCAGCTTCTGGAGATTTCGTATGTCGTTTCAATCAACAAAAAATTTCGCTTGAATGTATTAATATTTATTTAATTTTCTGAAAATTATAAAGGACTTTCCGAAAATCCTTACTACTTAAATCACAGAAAAAATCGATTTCCAAAAAAGTAGTTCCACTTTCAACCAAGTGGTTGAATTTACAACCAAGAAAGGTGCGTTTTCAACTAAACAGTTTAATTTACAACCATGATAATGAATTTTCTACTAGAAAAATAATGTTCTTCTGAAAATATCAAATGTTCAAAGAAATACATTGATTTCCAACAAAACTGTTTAATTTTAAAATATTTCATTTTCGAAATAATAGTTTCATTTTTCTATTCAGTTGCTGAATTTTCAAGACTATGAATTAAAGGCAAATAGTAGATTTTGTAGGAACAAATATGAATGCTTGAAGAAACATGTAGTAGTTGATATTAGGATCAGAAATATTCTGATTTCGAATCGAACAGTTTTTGATATTTGATCGGAAACAGTTGTGTTTCAAAAAAACCCGTTGAATATACTACCGAAATAGATGAATATACTGTTATATTTGGATATAGAGGTGCGGGAACTGATAATGCACAACTTGGAAGTTACTTGTATTTCCTTAATTTATTTCTCATTGCTTTTCAATTTCTCTCCCGCTCTCTTTCAAACTGTCCTCTCCTGGAGATAGAAATGTACTGCCTCGAAAGGTCCTAATCGCCGTCTATTACCGTGCATCCTTTTTCCGTGCGATGGTCGGAGGTGGTATCTCCACCTTCAAATTTCTACATAGCGCAGCATTTGTTCTCACGCTAGTTTTGAGCGAAATAATCCAAGTATCAAAAGTCTCATTACGTGACATCTCCCCGGGGTATGAAGTCAACGCTCCCGCATTGATGAACAAGATGCCCTGATGTTGATTCGTTGAGGTTTGATGTTTATATGTTATGTGTAATTTTTCAAACGCTAGTGGAGAGAGAGGAGGGGAGGCGTTTACAATTTTTCATTTCCATGTGATTATATACAATAGGTTTCACTGTGCGGTTTGTCGCATGTATGTGTGTAGTATTTTACAGTTCTCAGCTCCCCGTGATTCTATACAATCCGAAGGTAGAAGATTTTAGGGTCTAGCGGCTTTTCTGTGTTCTGGAAATTCCCGCGATGTTATTATAGGATAAGTTAAGAATCTTTCGCGATGTGTGCATGAGTAGCATGTTGTTGTGTATTCTACATTCCGAACATTTATTTGAATATTTATGTGTACATTTAAATTAAATGGTTCTATTGGAAACATATATTTCGTACATAGATATGCTAGTAGTTGGTTTTCTTCAGAAGATAGATTTATAGTATGGTTTTTCTCGATTAAGATCTTTCTTTCCCATTCGACGTAATTTGATGACTTTTAGTTTGGGATCGAGTTGAAGCTATTTGCTTTGCTATCGCCTCAATGAGGTTGCTTACTTGTTGGTTTTGATCATTAGACGCAAGGTTTTTGTTATCATGTGGAGCCCTTATTTCCTCATTTTCAGCTGATTCCTCACTTTGGATCTTAGGCTGTGCTTCTCTATCAAAATTTTTTGAACAAAACGTAGATTTTTTCCTGGAACAGAATAAACCAAACATCCTGCCAAGCGCATAATGACATGCTAAAACCCAAAATGCAGTGCCGAAAAGTGTTGGCGCTCCCGTGTAAGTATTGCCTTCTCAATATGGTTGATTCGATTTTTCGTTCCGCGTTCTTTTCCTACTTCCTCGACTTTTTCGATTAGCTCGTGCAGGCGTAAGCCCTGATTTCTCAGATCTGTATTAGGCGTAAGACTGTTATCCTTAACCCTCAGGGTACGGACTGGTTTAGCGTAAACCAGTCGGATTTTGAAATTGGTGGCATTCCGGATCAAGGGATAGGAGGGAGTTCGGATCAGGGGGAGAAAAAAGTTTGAGGTTGAAAGAGTCCGAGAGTTAGCTGGCAGCATCAGCTGACGCCTGCTGCCTAACCTGTATGAATTTGAAATTTGGTATCGGGTAGTTTTCACCCAGTCCGTACTGAATGCTACAAAGTCCAGTGTTTTAAAATATGAAAATTGTATGAAATAATCCAGATATCATCGGTAGAATCTTTGTTTTTGCAAAAAAAGTTCTCCAGCATAAAGTACTAGTGAGAAATGAAAATAATAAATAAATATAAAATGAATAAAATTTTTGAAAAAAATTTTTATTGCATATTTTTATCGTTTAATATAATTATTCCTCCTCGCATGTGTATGCATGTACTCGCATGTATTTTGTGCTTTATAAATTTTTTTACAACATTTGTGGGAAATATATCGAGTGATTTTTTTTTATTTACAAAAAAACGCCTACAATCAAATCCTTGGAAAAAATATATTTTTTTAAGTGAATAGAAAAACTGATTAATCATTTTAAAGAACAATTCTTCAGCTTTCCAAAATATAAACAATTGAAAAAAAACGTTGAGCAAATTGATCGAGACAAATTGAAATCCCGACATGATTTCTGAGGAATTGACGTTTTCTTCTTCTTGTTTAATATGCGTAAATATTTTGGTCATGTTTAACGCTGCAATGTCTTTGAGGTTTTGCCTGAAAATTCGAAGTCATATATGGTATTTTTCACCATTGTCGCTGTAGGTGTAATGGTTTTTGTGCTTACTTTACAATCTGGATTTAATGTTAAGATACCAGTGTTTTTTAGTATTGTCGAAATAGGTTGTTCGTCGATACATGAAATAGGAACTACTTCTTCTATTGGTACCGAAAATGTCCAGCGATTGACAGTTTGTCAATTTGCCAATAAAGGTGTTCAAGTTGTTTCAGCCTAATATCACAGTTTTTTAAAGGTTGAGAATTTGGCATTGTAATTAGATTGATTTCGCATTTCTTGGACATTCCTATCTTATGTGAAGGGTGTACGTTTCCATAAACATATTTATTATGCAGTGTTTTGCATAGTATCAGATCTTGGTAATTAAAACTGAAATATAGGGATTGATCCTTTTGAATTGCTGAATATTCGAATTCTGGTACAATATAGGCATGTGTTACTGTATCGGAAGGGGATTGCAGTTGTTTAATTGATACGAGTGGAGTACTTTTGAGCAATTCGAATGTTTCAAGATCCACGAGCGGAAATTTTAAAATAAGAATAATCTTCAAATTTTTGTAGTAAATGGAAATGCCAGACATTTTTACTAGGTCGCACATTGCATACATTTGGAGAAGAATTTGAATTTCTAGGTTTGGTTGTGCTTTTTGAACTTTTTCTAGGCAGTGCATAATTTGTGGAGCTGATGAGAGTTTAGGGTGTACTCCGCCTTGCAGAACGAATAAAATTACATATAGGAGCATTGTGCTGGCAAATTCGAATTCCAATAATTGATTATTCAACGCTTCTAGATGAGAAACTGATTCTTGATTTAACTGAACATTTCGGACATCGGTATTTATTCTTGTACTTTGTTTGTCTGCTTTCTGAACCAGATCTGGAATCAATTTAGCAACAGAATTCCATTTTTCGTTGTTTTGGTTATATTCTGATTGGACTGTGTGGGTTAAGTTCGCCCAGATTTCCGCAAGTGCTGCAATATAATTGAAAATTGTTCAGTTCTGCTTAGGTAGTAGATAGCATCGCTTTCATCTAAATTTCCGAATAATATTTTGACTACTGAACCTATAAATCCGAAGGGTGCACGTTTGAATCGAGATTCGCCATTCAGCAGTTCGTTGAGTTGACCTTTTTCTTGACTTAGTTTCGTAATGTTTGCCCTAGTTGCCTCGATGTCATCGATGGAAGTGCATGCTGGTCCTAGCTGGTGACGAAAACCCGTAAGCTGATTGAAAATGCACCTTCTGTTGTTGTAGCCAAAGTCGGAGATCAATAAAGGAGATCCACATCACGTCTTCACATCGTCTTCCACATCACGTTATAGGTTGTCATTTCGCCTATGCGTTCGCAAAATAGTCCTGGACTCTTTGATATTTCCCTAACGTTGTATGGAGGGCTTTTTGCGGAAACTTCGTTGTTTAATTCGAATCCCCGGATTCTGTAAGATAATATATTTTTAGTTTGTCTGTGTGTATCGCTTCTGTTACTGATTCTTTTCGTATTATAACGTTTTTTTTTCTTTGACTGCGATCATTTTAAAAGGGCCGATGTAATCATCATCATATTTACTCCTTTTATTTTCATTTTGTATAAGAACCTATTGACCTATTTTAAAACTTCGTTCCCGAAGTCTTGTATTATAATTGCGCTTGGTGGCGTTTTTTTCTTTGTTCTGGTTTAACGCTGCTACTATTATCTTAAATTTGTTTGCATAGCTCTTCCGTGTAATCAATATGAGTCGCAATATTTTGCTTCCTGATCATACCTGATGGTAGGCGTACTGTTTTATCGAATAAAAGTTCGTGCGGAGAAAATTTTGGTGCTTCATGTACACTCGTGTTGTAGGCAAACATCGGTATGGATAGGATTTTATCCCAGTTTTTAACTTTTTCTTGATGTGTTCAATTCGATGTGGCCCGTTAAGACATGATGACTATGTTCGAGTGGCTTGTTTGATTCAGGGTGGTAAGTTGTTGCAAATATTTCTTTAATTTTAAAAAGTTTTGCGAATTCTGCTAATACGGCGCTGGTGAAATTTGTACCTTAGTCTGAAAGAAGGACTCGTGGTGTTCCGAACTTGCAAATAAGATTAACAGAGATCTCTTTCGCTATTCTTCTTGCTGTGACGTCTACTAATGGTACTGAGATACAATATATTGAGAAATTCTTCTTTAGTATAAGGATGTGTTTGTTGCCTTTTCGGGAAGTTGACAATGGTCCGTAAATGTCCATTGCTACTTTATCAAATGGTTGCGTTGATGTATTCGTGATGATCATTGGTGCCCGAGGTTTGTTCCTAATTGATTTTCTTCGCTGATATTCGGGGCATCTTTTAAGAACTTCTTTTAAATCAGAAATCATGTTGGACCAATAGTAGTCTTCTATCAAACGACGATATGTTTTTACTACTCCCTTGTGACCGTCTGCTGCAGAAGCATGGTATTCGATTATTATGTCTTTGCGCTTGACTGCTGGTGGGGTGTAGAGTGTATCGTCATAAAGAGTGATTGAAATAAGGTAGTTTTGGAATGTTTCTATTACTTGTTTCTTGATTTGTTTCCAAATTGCTGCAGTAAAAATTTCGGAGTCGTTTAAAAAGCTGATTGAAGTAATATTGTTCTTTTTTTATTAGATTATTTATTTGCTGCAAATACCGTTTCATATCAGAGCTACATGGGTCTTTGTCTAAAGTATCTTGTATCGTGAGAGCAAAAAGGTGTTTCTATCCTTTTTGTACGTATGTAAATTTTCCGCAAAAGTTATTTATTGGTATGATATTCTCTAACCTTATAAATCGCCTTTTGAATAATTCTCTTGTAGTGGTTGTTTCTAGCATACCATCATTCGTGACATAGAACGCCATATTATGCTTTTTGTAAATAGATTTTTTTTTTTAAATTGTAATGTTTTCTCGAACTACTGAACCACTACCTCGCTTCCTGGTTGTTTTGCGACATTTGTTTTGTAATTTGGGCGCTCCGTCCGTTCGTGAATTTTCCTGGGCCAAGTTGCTTGAAAGGTCATAGTCTGGTGCTGGTGGCGGTTTTCGACTGGGGTGTACATTTTTGAACCTGTTTTGTCCATAGTTTTTCTTCTTGTGGCCTATCAACTTCTTCAAGATTCATTGAATTTTGTTTTTCAAGTTCAACATTTCTTCAGGAAAATTCTTTTTTTCTCGTGTTTTCTTATTTGATCCCAATCACTCTTATCCCTGTTTGAATCATCTTTTATTGCCTTATACTTCATTTTTCCCTGCTTTTGTGCGCATTTTGTTTCTTCGCGGAATTTATCTCCGCGAAATCTTTCTTTTTGCTCATTTTCAACGCAGGATTTTTTTCGTACACATTCTCTTCCACGTTTAGATTCAGACTTTGAGTTGCTTTTTCTTCGTTGGAGTGGATCATCAGATTTTTTGATGGTATTTTGAACTTGCTTAGAAATTGATGATTCAGCGTTTCCGACCTTACGCTGAACAGGTCCATTAGGCTGGCACCTCCACAATCGAATTTCGGTATTTTAAGTAGCTCAGAATTTTGGACTTTTTTTGGGCTTTTTTTGGGCACCAATGAAAATTTTTGGGCTCTTTTACTTCTTCCAAAAAATCGATTTTTTTGTGGGAGTGCTGGCTTACATGAAGCTAGCACCTCCAGTGCAGAAAATACAAGAATATGTGAAATTCAATTGCACCAGAATTTGGGCTTTTTTGGGCTCCTGAAATCCGCAAAAACCAATTTCCCAAAAACAACCCTTAAGTGTCAAAAACAATCCTCATTCCGAAATTTCAATTTTTTACAAATTGAATGATTCCATATTTTTGGGCTTTTTTTGGGCTCCTGAAAAATACCATCTTCGATTTTTGGGCTCCAACCCTTAACACCAAAAATCACTCCTTCGTACAACGCAAATATGAATTCGCCGAAAAATATTCTTTTATCGTGCCTGCATATGGCAATCTGTTCTATTATGTTTGGGCTTCTAGAAAATACCATCTTCGATTTTTGGGCTTCAACCCTTAACGCCAAAAATCACCCCCTCTGTCCCCCCTTCGGTCAACTGATACTTGCGTTTTTTAGAGGGGGTGATTTTTGGTGTGAAGGGTTGGAGCCAAAAGATTGGAAATGGTATTTTCCAGGGGGCCAAAAATATTGGAACGGATTGTCATATAAAGATCAGGTAAAAGATTATTTTTCGGTAAATTCATATATGCGTTGTACGAAGGGAATGATTTTTGGCGTTACGGGTTGAAGCCCAAAAATCGAGGATGGTATTTTCTAGGAGCCCAAAAATATTAGAACAGATTGCCATATAAAGATCCGGTAAAATATTATTTTTCTGCAAATTCATATTTGCGTTGTACGGAGGGGGTGATTTTTGGCGTTAAGGGTTGAAGCCCGGAATCCCAAAGATGGTATTTTCCAGGAGACCAAAAATATTGGAACGGATTGGCATATAAAGATCAGGTAAAAGATTATTTTTCGGCAAATTCATATATGCGTTGTACGAAGGGGGTGATTTTTGGCGTTAGGGGTTGTAGCCCGAAAATCGAGGATGGTATTTTCTAGGAGCCCGAAAATATTAGAACAGATTGCCAAATAAAGATTCGGTAAAATATTTTTTTCTGCAAATTCATATTTGCGTTGTACGGAGGGGCTGATTTTTGGTGTTAAGGGTTGAAGCCCAAAAATCGAAGTTGGTATTTTTGAGGAATCTAAAAATAATAGAACAAATTGACATATAAAGACACGGTGAAAAACTATTTTGCGGCAAATTCATATTTGCGTTGTACGAAGGGGTGATTTTTGGTGTAAAGGGTTAAAGCCAAAAAATCGAAGATGGTATTTTCTAGGAGCCCGAAAATATTGGAACGGATTGCTACATAAAGATCAGTTGGAAGATTATTTTTCGGCAAATTCATATTTGCTTTGTACGAAGGGGGTGATTTTGGCGTTAAGTGTTGAAGCCCGAAAATTGAAGATGGTATTTCTTGGAGCCCAAAAATAATAGAACAGATTGGCATATAAAGACACGGTGAAAGAATATTCTTCGGCAAATCCATATTTGCGTTATACGAAGGGGGTGATTTTTGGTGTTGAGGGTTGGAGCCAAAAAATCGAAGATGTTATTTCCCGGGAGCGCAAAAATATTGGAACGGAATGCCATATAAAGATCAGGTAAAAGATTATTTTTCAGTAAACTCATACTTGCGTTTTTCAAAGGGGGTGATTTTTGGCGTTAAGGGTTGGAGCCCAAAAATCAAGGATGGTATTTTCTAGGAGCTCAAAAATTTAGAACAGATTGAGACATAAAGACACGGTGTCACGTCCCACCCCCTTCAATATTTTAAATAACTTTCGTATTTAATACATTTAATTAGGTAAGCCCGGAGGTCCAAACCGTCGAATTATATGAAGGTAAAAGATAATTTTACCACCATATAACTCGTTTATTGATATGGGATCGTTGTCCTTCACCCTTGACTAGGGTTCCCGTCGCTCTTTACCACTTACCATTAATCCATCTAAGAAGGTAGCTTCGAGTCTGAAGAAAATAGAAGGGTTGGAATTGACCAGTAAATAACCCCTTTTTTAATAGTGTATGTAAATGTCACTTTATTTTGTTCACTAGAGAACCTTTAAACTTCTGGTTTTTCTGTAAGTTTATCTTTACGAAGCTACGCTTAACCTACCGCTATCTCTAGGAAAGAAAGAAGGAGAGAGAGAGAGCGGGCAAAACAAGGTACTTACTTTCGATTTCGCATTGTAGGGAGCAGTTCCAGGCCAAGGTCAATTCTATCGTTTGACCCCACTCGACTATCCCACGCGCACTTCTCCCAACTATTCCGTTTTTACAAAGATTTCTAACTCCCAAACCGTTTCCGTTTTCACAAAGATTTACAACTCCTAAACCATTTCCGTTTTTACAAAGATTTCTAACTCCTAAACCGTTTCCGTTTTCACGAAGATTTCTCACTCCTAAACCGTTTCCGTTTTCACAAAGATTTCTTACTCCTTAACCGTTTCCGTTTTCACAAAGATTTTCAACGTTCACTTTAATTTTCCAAAACTTCTTAGGCCCTACCTTCGATTCTCCTAACCGTTTCCGTTTCGAAGGGCGAAGTTTGCCTTAGAGGGTGTGAACGGGCAGAGATCCCCCGAGCAGAATTCCCTGTCACTGGTTTCCACCTTTCCTGGTGTCACGACTTGACACTCAGGAACTTGGAAGACAACTGCCTCGAT